>CAMOHE010039680.1:0-13239 GCA_946598075.1 Artocarpus hirsutus
TATTATGATGAGAATCACTTATGACAATTACCCATGTAGTATTCTCATAGTGAGTCGATCCAATACATCATTTCTCAAATATCTATCTATGAGTTGACTTAGTATCTCATACGCATGATTAGTAAAACATAATCATCAGTCAAACTTCATACTAGTCTTCATTCATTATTATCCCAATAATAATGATCGACTAGGGATAATTAAGAATATAATTCAATTTTCACCTAAGAGTTTTACTATCAAGTCACATACTTGATGACCTTAGGTAGAATTAACTATTCATTAAATAATAATAATAATAATGAAAATGCCTCTTTATTAATAAAATGCAAATGTAATGAAGTCAATATGTGGTCATTACATAATTGGCCTAGGGCACATCACTAACAGTCTAAGGATTTGGAACATGTAAAATATATGATTTGGAGAGAGATTCACAAAGCTTTTATAGTCGAGGATTAGTATAGGAGAAAAGCTTTGAAGGTTTGTAATGAATTAGCAAAGGGGTTTAGATCCAACCCCTATGTTACCTTTGTATAGCCACATCTTTTCACTCCAAAGGAGGATGAAAATATATATAAACAGCCTCCTATGGTAGTATACTACTACCCTTCCATAAACGATGA
Organism: Artocarpus hirsutus; assembly: GCA_946598075.1. Taxonomy (NCBI): domain Eukaryota; kingdom Viridiplantae; phylum Streptophyta; class Magnoliopsida; order Rosales; family Moraceae; genus Artocarpus; species Artocarpus hirsutus. Next base: position 627 of record CAMOHE010039680.1, read on the forward strand.
TGATTGGGAAGCTTTTGTGACGTATCGACGTTCTATTGAATGTAAGAAAAATAAGAGGGGAAAATGAATATGGATATGGTTAGCCGAGTCGAATATAGAGAGCTTGAGCAATCATTGATACGTTAATATCTTACTCGTAGTACATATATCAATTATTCTATCACTAATATGTTACTAACATAGCATAATGTAGTTTGCTAAGACAAACGTGCTACCAACACGGGAAGAGTTGTAGGTCCTGATGGACAATTTAAAAATTCAAGAGTAGCAGAAATTGGAAACTTGATTGTAAGTTTATTGAACACAAAGTATATAATTTGTAATTTATTAGACGTTGAAGGATCTTAAGAATAACATGGTTTTGTTGTTGTTTTATAGGGTGAATACACGATGCAACAAAGTTAAGAAAGCTTCCAATCCATTAGTAATGATGACATATTGACGACGGCACTAGGAAAACCAAAACATTCAAGACGTGTTCGCTGTCAATCGAAGTATGTGAAGCAGTCTCAATACTTCGACCTCCAATCAGGTTTGAAATTGATTTCCTAAATGTCAAAGATGTTGATGGAGATTGTAGAATTGCAAGGTCTTGTAACTGAGCTCATTTTCCAAGGACGTGCCAAGTTGACGGATGATAGCATCTTAAAACGCAACAGCTTCAAAGCTAGTTGTAACCCTCCCGATAATGTAGCAGAAGCTCTAGAAGTCTAATTGTCACCTCATCGTCAAGAGCTCGAACAAGGTCAAGAATGCAGGCTCTTTGTTGAGGATATTAATCGTGGATGTGCACTTGTTACACTTGGGAAGGCATGGATAGAGAGTCTTCCAACTGATACAGTCTATGGATGATCATTAGGGGAAGTAAACATGCGTGTTAGCATCACTACCATCAAAGATGAAGCCATCGGAAGCTTCGTCGCATGGTTGAAGAGGTTAGTTGAAGTCATTGCAATGACAAAGACGAGTTGAGCACCTAACCACGTTCCATAAAATCTAAACGGAAAGAAACGCCAAAAAAAGAAAAGCTCTACAAAAGTAAGACACTCACAACCTGAGGTAGAACAAGAACAAGAAGAACCCGTTGTGAATGAGCTACTACCTGCATTTAACTTCGCTTCAGTATCTCAAGAATTTATGCAGTTGGCTCTATACGTACATTCTTTCATGCAAGATGGGTTGACGATTTAGTGCCTGATACTAGTAAATGTCACTGGCAATAAATTACCTACCTATGTGGGGTATGAATACGTTTACTTCTTCATCAACTTTGAACAAATCAGGTCGAGCTATATCCTAGTATATCTCAGGTAATAACTCTATCTTTAATTCATAAATTTTAAAATATAATTAGAGTTGTAAGGTGCTTTTAACTAATTAACTGTATTGTTTTTATTGTAGTTTTTTGGCGGAATATTGTGAACTTCAAGGCTTGGCATAAAATTTTGGCTTCATATCTCCTGCGATTGTTTCAATTGCTGCAAGAGACCTATAGAGTGATTGCAGAGAGCGCGCTACGTCATTCCTCTAGTTATTAGCTTAAGCACTGAGGGGGACATTATTCTTCCTGCCATACAATATTAGATAACATTAGATGTTGGCAGTTATTTCGCCATGGGAGGACCAAATATATTGGTTTGATCCTTTCGAACACCCACCACATGATGATTTCATATCAGTCACAAGATTGTAAGTATTAATGTTCTCTTATAAAATTAACTATTTTGGGTTTTACATAATTATATTGTCTATTAATTCATTTGATCATGACACATTGTGAGGGCGCGTAACGATTGAAAGCTTCAAGCAAGAAGCGGTGTCACAACCAACCAAACGAAATGCTATATTCTAGACGTAAGTGTCCAAGACAACAAGGAAACGTAGAATGTGGTTTTCTTATTTTATGTTTCATGCGAGATATAATTACAAGTAGTATATAAGCCCTAGAAAGAAAGATTTTTATATACATGTGGATATATATGTTATTAGATTAGAGTGGATACAATTTGTAAATGGGTATGTCATTTTTAGATAGATAGAGATAGTATATAAATAATAACTCAAAATAGCTCAAATGTAAATGATCTTGTAAATACCATGTAATTTTAATATACATCAAATTTTATATACAATCAGGGTCTTGTTGTAATGGATAACACATGGGACTGGCCATCCCGTAGAAAATTACAAATTTTGTCAATTTTTTGGCCAATACCAATTTTCCACGACGATCCTTCCAGAAAACTGTAGTCGAAGGAAGAGACGGGACGGTTTTCTAGAAAACCGTCATGGAATACTAATCCTTCCACTACGGTTTTCTAGAAAGCTATCGTGAAAGATTTCCCCCCACGCTTCCATTTTTGCGCCTATTTCAAGGTTCTACGATGGTAAAAAACTGTCATAAAAACTCAATTTTATACCACGACTGAAGTTTTCACGACGGTTTTTTAACTGTCGTGACATTTTTGCATGACAGTTTTAAGCCGTCTTGAAATCTGCAGTTTATAGTAGTGAATTGGGAGGAGGGAGAGAGAAGAGAGAGAATGTAAAAGATTAAGTTTTTTTGTTAGGGTTTGTTCTCATCACTAATGTATTGAGGTTTAACAGTGACGTACTAAGGTTTATTACTGATATATTACAGTTTATTATTGATGTACTCGGGTTTATCATTAAAATAGTATATTATATCATTGATATATTACGGTTTGTTACTGATATATCTCAGTTTATCATTGATAGTTAGTGAATGTTATTTTTATCATTTTGACTTTAAAATTAAGGAGGAATTATTTCTCTAATTTTTTTTATAAAAATATTATCATTTATTTTAAAAATGTCTTTAAAAAGCAAATATTATGTTTTGAAAATAGAGGGAACATTGTTACTCAAGCTATGGTTGAAGTTGAAGTTGAATTTTTTAACTAAATCCCAAATGCGACGACTAAATTGAAAAATACACACAATATATGAATGAAAGTGCGATACCAAGGGACAAGTACTAAGAATTCTATTTATTTATACTTTGTCTTCTTAGTTCTTAATCCATGCAAAATCAAACAAATAGACGTACCTGCAAGGTAACAAATCTGATTATAAACTTACCTTGTTGGCAAGGCAACGTTTGGTACGATGTGCACAAAATTCTCCCATATTTTGATTGGAGAATCTTAAGGGAATTGAGAATTCCTTTTTGGAGGGAATAACAGTTAAATAATAAGATGTTGTGACAGTTGGGTCTGTCTTCCACATTTTCCAAATTGGTCTTCTCTCTCTTAGTCGGCTTTCCAGCAAAGTATTATTCCTTTTTTTTCCCTCACTCCTTTAGTTTTTTTTCAATACTTCACCTCTGCTCTCTTCTGATTTTTAACTCTCTTCCTCCTTTCAACAGTTTTAATGGAGTTAAAGAGGGTATGATTGTCATTCCTGGTTTCATAGACGTTTTGTTCTGTCTCTGGTAGATTACAAAGGTTGTCTTTTTCTTTCGTACAAAGCAGGGAAAAACAGAGGTTTCTGGACAGTCATAGGCTCATTTTAGAGGTACCCATTTCTTTTCAAGTCGAAATTTAAAATCACGAAGCTCAAAAATCTCAATTCTCTCTCTGGCTTTTCTCTAATTTACCTGAGAAATCTCAGCTTTCCTACTATAAGAAATGTCTTTCCTGAAAACAAACCGTTTACACAATTTCATCCTGTTGTTTTAATTTTTGAGCGTTTGGGAAATCCGGGTCCTTTTTCATTCCTCATTTAAATTAGTGTCCTTTCAGATGAAGTGCCAACTTGGCTAAAATCTCACCATCTAATAGAATTCTGCTTTTGAAGCTCTTTCTTTGGTATTTTGAATTTGACCACCAATCACACACAAAGAAGAAAAGGGTTTTTTTTTGTTGGGGTTCATTTTCTTTTCTTTTCTTTTTTTGGTCTGGACTTTGTTAAAAAAAAAAAAAGGGCTTATGGAAGTGATGTTAAGTAATTACTCAGACAACTTTTTGATGAGGGTTTTGTTCTGCAAGATTCATTGTCCTTCCTTCATTTGCTTTTGTAAGCCATCCCCTCATATTTACACTCCTGAACCGTTGAAATTGGAAAACACCCCACATGCCCCTCAAAAACTTCTCACTGTTCCTGAAAACTCCCATGATCAATCGCCTGGTGAGAGTAAGGCAGTTAAGGAGGAGATCTTAGATTGGAAACAAGAACAGTTAGATAATAATTGCCTCAAGGGTATTATCAGGAAGCTGAATTCGGACTCTGCCTATCCGGCTGAGAAGCGGAAGAAGAGGGTGCAGTGGATGGACCATTTAGGCAAAGAATTTGTTGAGATCAGAGAATTTGAATCCAGGTGAGCTTTTCTCTTTCTCTCTACTTCTTTTGTTTTTTTTTTTTGAATTTTTTATTGCTTAATTAATGGCATGTACCTGCGTTAGCTTCTGAAATTAATTATTGAAAACTGAGATTGATGTTAACATTAGTATTTTTTTTAAAAAAAAAAAACAAATCTTCAAGTGTTTGATGCATATATTGTATACAATAGGGTCAATAAAACCGCAGGGATTAGTTATTTTCATGCTTTTAGCAGACAATCTATATTTCAGCAGTAAACATATTTGCCGGATCTGAGAAGGCAAAAAGAGAATTGAGCAGGTGCCCCCCAAGCATCTGCATGAAACTCATAAGCTGTCATATGCCACTCTATGAAATGGAAACAAAAAAGTTTTTTTTTTTTCAGCTTAGGACTAATAGATTATGAACATGATTTGTGCAAAAAAGTTCCACCAGGAAAAACTAAACAAGTATTCTGTGTGTATACCATTGTCAATGGCACAGTCTGTTTCTGATTTTTCTAGTAATATGATACCAGAAGATTTTTTTTTTTTCATTTTTTGAGCATTAATCTGATATGGATCAGTCAAAAAATTGAAAAACATGGAATTTTAAACTCTTGGTGCATAAGAAAATAAAAGAAGTAATCTAATAATGATATTATCAAGAGACAACTAGTGTACAAAGCAAGGTATTCTGACTGAACAATTATCTTCAAGAGTTTCCCTGTTTGATTTTGGATTGTTGTGGATTTTCAAATAGTGTATATATATACTTAAACTGATATTGATTAGTGAGCAAGGTTGAGTTTAAATCTTCATTTTAAAATGATTTGTGTGTGGTTGGTAGCGTCAGCGATGAGTTGATAAGGAAACAAAGTGAGAATTAAAAATGCCAAATTTATGATATCAAGTTGAAAGTTAACAAAGTACGGTGTTAAATGAGGAAAAATTCAAAAAAAAAAAAAAATTACTTGTATATAGAATTTGTCAAAGAACAATCGAACGTCAAAGCTGTAGAGGTATAGTATTTTTGGAATTTATATATGGAGATCATTTCCCAAGAGTATAATATTTTATATGGCTCTCCCGAGCACAAAGCCACTTTTGCTTTTTTCTCTAAAGTCGAACTTATGACAGTTTCAAAGTCTCCTCCCTTCTATTTTTTGCTTTTTTTTTTTTTTTTTCTGTTTCTTAAGCTTGATAAAACAAGTCCCGTTCTTATTTACAAGAAGAGATTAAATACTTCACTGAGAGTCTCCTGTTTTCCCTCTGCTTTTAAGGAGTATTCCATAGTCTCATCTTCTCTCATTTTTTAGTTTAGCCTTCAGATCGAGTTTCCCATATAGATTTATCAGTAGGTTTGGTACGATATACAACCATGTCTTCTAATTTAGCCTTGCCATAGTGAGAACATACTAAATATATGAAGAGTCTGGATATAAACGGTTTATTTTCATCAACTTAGATCGTTTTCATGACAAAGAAATAAAAGTTTTTAAAATTCTATGAATGGTGGGGGAAAGTTTTGATTAATCTGTTGGACCAACTTCTGCACAACTGATCATTATAATTTTTATGTCATGTGATGTTTCCAGTTTATAAGTTCTGATCTAATCAGTTTATTCTTTTGTATGTTTTTTTCAACAGTGAAAGTGAAGATACTGACTCTGAAGCTGAGGACAATAGAAGTTGTATGTGTGTTATTTTATGACACCTATCAATCAAATGACAAGAAAGGATTTAACCTGAACTTATGCAAATTGAGTAATCATATTTAACCCTGTGGGATGAAAAGGAATTTGTAAATGTTTTTCTTTCTTCAAGAAAGAGTTACTCATATTTAACCCCGTGGAGATGAAAAGGAATTGGTGAATGTTTTTCTTTCTTCAAGAAAGAGAAATTTGATGAGACAAGGAACATTATTCGTCTTTGCCTTATTCTTCTATACCTTGTTCATATACTCATTTCATACTGGGCCCATACTAATTGTCACAAACCCATAGATAGAACTCACCTCTAAAAATTGAGTTGTAGGAGAGAGAGAGTCCATAGGTTTGTAAGCCACCAATCAGTCCTATACTTGGTCGACGTGGGATCATAACAACATCTAAGCCTAATATGTACATAGACTTCTCTATGGCATTCTATAAACTTTTAGTTCATAACACTTAAAAAAAATAATTTTTTGTATTCATATTTTATCTAATCAAACTTAATCCCTGTCAAGTCTAGCTCAGTATTTTAGTATATAAAAATATGTTATGTTCATCATTTTAGTTACTAGCCAGAATACAAGCCTTAAAATGTTCAACAATAAAAGAATTGAACTTTTTATTAAAAATAAGAAGACCTCTCAACTTAAGCGCTTCTCCTAAAATAACCAAACAGTACATGAATCCTACAGTTGAGAAGAACCCAATCGAGTATCCAATCCCAGCACCTTCCCACAAGAACCATTTCTCATCATCAGCCTCTTCTTGTTCTTCTCTTGGTGACCCTCCTCCTGTTCCAGGTGGCGGTACTTGATCTGCACACGGGACGCGAATTTGCATCCCACACAATCCGCTGTTGTTGGCATAGGATGTAGGATCAGCCATTGTGTCCATTTGGCCACCAACAGGAATCTTCCCTGTGAGCTTGTTATTGCTCGCGTCCAATGTAGAAAGCTGTCTTAGCCTTGATAGTGTTGGTGGAATTGAACCGGATAGCCTGTTGTGTGACGAGTCCAAGCTCTCTATATTTTCCAAATCTCCAAAACTCGACGGTAGACAGCCAGAGAGGTTGTTGTGTGAAATGTTGAGGAGCTTTAGACCCTTAAGCTCACCTAGCCAGGCTAGAATTTGGTCCGAGATTTGGTTCCGTAACAAGTCTAGGAAGGAGTAGATACCAAGGCTGCGGCTTGGGAGGCCTTGTCTTGATTTCTTCCAATTTACCAGCAAGTCATTCTACTCAATTGCGAAGGTGAAAATGGTGGGAAGCAAAGAGATTGTGCTTGTGGTTTCGATCATTGCATTGAGATTTTCAAATTGATGAGGTATTTTTTCAGTTATACTGTTGCTTAAGACATCAAGAATCCAGAGGTTACTGAGGTTGAATATACTCTCAGCGATTGAACCTGTTATAGAGTTGTTCCTCAAGACCAGAACTTCAAGGGTGGAGATTTGGGAGAGAAAATTTGGAATCTCACCTGTGATCTTGTTGTCATGGAGGTCTAGGTGCTCAAGCATATTAAATTTAATCAAGTTCCTAGGAAAGCTGCCAGAGAACTTGTTATTTCCTAAAGAAAGAATCCTAGTTTCTTCAGAAAAGGTGGTGGGAATCTCACCAGAGAATTCATTTGATGAAAGATCAATATAAGCAAGAAAAGCACCATCAAAAGAAGGGAAACTTGTGCCAGAAAATCTATTATTTGACAAGTCCAATAGAAAAAGGTGATAAATATTCGAGATGGACTTGGGGATCTCTCCTGAAAATTGGTTTGAAGCCAACATAAGGATCATTATCCCATTGGCCTCCCCAATATTTTCTGGTAGCTCTCCAGAAAAGTTGTTCAGGGACAAGGCAAGAACTGATAAGCTTATAGAGTCAAAAAGACGAGGCGGAAGAAAGTCACTGAACTTGTTGTCTGAGAGAATTATGCTTTCAACATCCAATTCAGCAAGCCATTGTGGAAATGTACCTTCAAGTTGGTTCTGACTCAAGCAAGGAAATTAAATCCCTTTTGTGCGGAAATCCAACTTGGGAGCTCTCCTTTGAGTCCACAAGAACTCAAAGACAATTTGGACAGCTTAAACTTTGGTGCCAACGTCTTCACATTACCATTCCAAGTCAAGTTGTTTCCTCCAAGCAACAAATTCTTCAGACCCTTCATGTCTAACAACCACAATGGAATCTCTCCATCTAGCAAGTTTTTCTCCAAGTGTAGAGTCTCCAATTTTTCGAGCTTTTGCATTGATGATGGGATTCCGCCTCTCAGCTTATTGCGACCCAAGGCCAAGGTAGTCAGGTTGGAATAACATGTCAATGGTGGAAGGAATCTCCATTGACAAAAGGTTGTCCCTTAAATCCAATAGCCTTAAACCCTTCAAGGACAAGATTGAAGACGAGATCCCACCCTTGAAACGTTGCTGCAAAGCGGCAATTCCTATAGCTTTTTGAGGTTTCCAATCTCGTAAGGAATACTTCCTTTGAGGCGATTCTGATCCAACCTCAATATCTTCATGTGTTGAAGAGAGCCCACTTCATGGCTGAGATTTACCACTAGGCAAATTGTCACTCACGTCATGGTACTGCAAATATTTGAGTTGGAAAATCTGTTGCGGTATTGAGCCACTGAATCTATTTCCCATCATTTCGAGATGAACCAATTTGCTCAGATTAGCCAACTCGCTCCCGGGGATTTCACCTTCTATTTGGTTGAAGGATAAGTCAAGCAACATCAAGGTTCTGGCGCCAAAGAGTGGCATCAAAACACTAACAGGCACAACCATGGAACTTTCCGAGTCTATGGAAACAAGAGAGTCGAGATATAGAGCAATCACAACCCTTGATTTTTTTCTTGCTGGATGAACTACATGCGACTCGGTCCCAAAGACAACAGTCTGAGCCAGGCTTCCATGAATCCATACTAAACACTAATGACTCATTTGAAGAAGTACTTATGTTCTTGATAAGAGAGGATCTGAATTGGAGAAGGGCATTGTTTTGGTCATGTGGACAAGTACATGAAGAAGAGGTGAAGAATATGAGAAGAATTAGAAGTAAGAGGCATAATTTGGCCATTTTTGTGGCTTATTTTTTCCAAGTTCCATATATAACTCTATATATAGCTCTCTGAAATTGGAGTTTAGTTTCATTAGTGACAGGAAGTCATGCGCAATCTAAAAAGTCAATGTCTAGTCGTATAAGTTTGAAAACTTTTGTGGAAGAAAGGGCAAGGAAAGGACCCTTTTTTGTCTCGTTGAATATAAAGATGGATTTGACTTCTTTTTTTTCTCTCTCCCTGCCTTTTTAATAAGAAAAACTTTTTTTCTACGTATAATTCTACTACTCATAAAATTATAAGCTTTAATTTAATATATAGTTTACTTTTTAAACTGATTTTTATTTTTGTTAGTAGCCAGGATATAAACCTATAAGATTAAACATAATTACTCTTTTAACAAACATTAAACATTGTATTGGCTTAATGGGTTGGACTAGTGTACATGAGGGGAACTATTTACATAGGTCGGCCTGATTAAAATTTTTCAATTTTAATTTTTATTTAGTACATTCTACAGAAATTTCAATTGTACCCCATTTAGCATAATCATGTTTAATTTAATACTAAAAACGTAGTTATATTTTTATTTAAATAAAAACGATTTGACGCAACTTTCTTATGATTTAGTATTTACCCTTGTAAGTCATTATGCTTTAATTGGTACGAATTTATCTCAAATATCTCTTCAATTCAGCGCTTTTCATGCGGCAAGGTGAAAAGTAAATGCAAAAATTCAAACAGAAAGAAAAGGAGAAACAAGATGCAAAAGGTGTATACGTCAACAGGTGGTGTTTTTTCGTTATTAATGTTGGCGCAAAGAATATAAATTTGGAATGTCAATTCTGTGTCTTGAAGAAATGATGCAACACATTCATTTATTATGTTTACCAAAGCCCAAAGGAAAGTAAGGAAAAAAGTAATGAGATTGAAAAATAAAGTAATCGTAATAAGGATTATTTATTTTTTTTCTCGTGTATATTTATCTATAAGAAACAATCTCATTCACTTTTTAGTGCTTACTTGTTTAAAAGTTAAGATTTTATTCAATATAATCACTAAAATATCATTTTTATATAACTAATAACATTTAAATTTGGACATATAAGTAAATATGATATTTATTTCTTTCATAAAGAATTAAAACTAAACGATATAAGAGTATTGATATTTTCTTTCCTCATTTCCTATAACCCAAAAAGCTCTCTTTACTAATTTTGTAAATAAATACATTATTTTGACAACAATTAACAACAATTATTAATAGAGCTTCAAATTTGAATGAGTAGATTGCACTGCTGCTTTTTGATTTATTTTTGCATAATACATCTTGAATTTCAATTTTGACAAAGTGCACCGTGAACTTTAAAACAATTGAGAGTGAATAGATACTTTAATTTTTATTTGATACCGTTTTCTACGTGTCGAGCTTCAATTATTTTCTTAAAACGATGAGATCTACCCTTAAAAAAAGCACTCATATGTAAATCTCATGTTCTAAACCATCCATACCTTTAATGCCTATTACTTTTTAGACCTCAATTGTCAAGGGAGCATTTTGCAAAATTTCAAAAATTTACAATATTCTTTACTTGTGGCCGTTGAACTTTTCGTAATTTGGCATTTGTTTATCTCTTAAAAAACTTCCCTACATAGAATACGTGTATAAATTCAGGAATAAATAAACCAAACAAAAAAAAGGGACTAAACTAAACATATCTCAATGGGAAAAAATTTACGGTTTTATTATCAAGGGTTCGTAACAAAAAGTTTTCCAGAGCTTTTTGCAATGTCACGTTCCACTCTAAGTGTTTCAAGAATGTTGCATCTATCCCATGTATTTTACAAATTCCATCAAAAACATCTCCTTCGGCTTATTTATTTAAAAGAATTGTATAAAAAGAATTATGTAACATCTCGAAGTTGATTAAATGGTATTAGAGTGTAAAATGGTGAATTAGTGTGCCATGATGAGTGTTTTGAACTAAATTTGATTATTTTATGAAAATTAAGAAAAACTTATGTTATTTACTCTTTTAGTGATTTTTAATTATTCTAAATTGTTTTTAATTGTTAATTTAATTTTCAATGAAGCAATTTGATTTTGAAAACAGTGTATTGTTGCACACAGTCCTGTGCAACCACTTTTTCTCTTTTTTTCTATTTATTTTCTCTCTCTCTCTTCCTCTCATTTCTCTTACTCGCTCACTCTCTCACCTTTCTCGTCTCTCTCTCGGTTTACTCTCTCTCTCCCTTTTTCTTTCTAAAATTTTGAAACAAAATTCATTTTCAAGCTTTGGGATTGTGGATTGAAGGCTCGGGAACGCGATTGAGCAACCACAAACTCGATTCAAGCTTCGATTTAAGGTTAGTTTTCAAAATTTCTAAACTTTTTCACTTTTCAAATTTTCTTGCATTTTGAAATTTAAGAGTTTCGAAGTCTAGAAAAGCTTTGATCTAGCTTAGAGTAACTTAGATTAACTAGGATTGAAGCTTTATTTCATCAAAAACGGATTGGAATCGAGATTTTTTATTTTTCCTCTATGTTCTCTATTTTTGGATTTTTGAGAAAATCTTGTTTAAAACTTGTTTTAAATCACTAAAAAGTGTTCTACTATGATTTCCTATAGTTTATGATGATTATCCATGCCTGGAAACTAAGAAAACAAGTGAGATTTGAGAATTTGGATTCAGGAAGCCGAGAACCCGTGCGTAGAAATTTCTGGAATTTCTCAAATCGGCAGGCTGAACTTCGTGTTCGGCAGGCCGGATTCATCCGACCGGCAGGCTAAACCTGGAGATGTTCGGCCGACCGGACCTGTTCTTCCGGCAGGCCGAACCAGGGAAACCGGCAAGCCGACCGAGCAAGGAAAAAAATTTGTGATTTTCACCCGTTTTAACTGTTTAGAATCCTGATTTAAATTTCAACTTTATATTATGATTTTATAAACCTAAATGGCACACTAGGACATCATGAGATGATTTAATATCATAGGATACCTCGGGTTAGATACTAATGGACTAAGTTACTATGCATTTAGGATTGCGCATGGATCTGCGGAGCTAACGTATAGCGGACCTAGATTACGGTGTGGGACACCGACACGGATATTAAGGTAGGACTTCTACCCCTTCTTTGATAGCCAGTTTTAAATATTTTGGCCTTAAAGGAATTTTTATGAAAATGTTTTCAAATGATTTGTCGACAAAGGATTTCTATTAACTGTTTTCTGAAACAATAGATTGAGGTGGATTTCATAATAAACCTCATAATGAATATAAATGATTATATCTGGTAAATAAGAGATTTTATTAATCAAAAAGATATATATGTATATATATATATTTGAGGGCATGATGTCATATCAGAGATCGGGTCGTGTAGTGAACGACCTTGGGGGCAGGTCCCGAAACCCAACTGGGCCACTACGGTGGTGAATTACATATGGTTTGCCTAGGAAAGGAAAATTGTATTCTTTCTGGTTGACCTATCTAAATTATTTTGGTAAGATCATATTTTTATTAAATT
>CAMOHE010039681.1:0-54293 GCA_946598075.1 Artocarpus hirsutus
TTTTAATGAACTTGTTTCCAGCACACTAAATAATGAATTAGTATAAAATAAGAGGTTTTAATTTATTTATTATGATTTTTGACACTTCTAAAAGTTAAAATAAAAAAAAATTTATGCTCTTGCAAATATAAGGATCGAACCTGCACTCAAGAGCCAATTTATAACGCTTGCATCCCCTCCTCCTCATTCTCGGCCTGTGTGAAAAAATAGCTTGTATTTTATTTATTAAGTTTTTGTTATGTCTTTGTCAAAAGTCCCACATCGGAAGAAAACCAAGCTTTTTGCCTCAATTCCTCTATATAAGGATGTCTGTCCGTCTGACGTTTGTCAGCTGTTGAAGCCCATTTTCTTGAATCCGATTCTAAAGATCAGATTTGAGAGGAACTTGTTTGAATAATAATATAGATATTAATAATAAGAAAGATATTGATATTATAATTTAATAATAAAAAAAATGTGAACATTTTAATTTAAAGAGAGAAATATTTGGGTGTTTTGAATTTTTAATTGAAAATAATAGTTATGTTTAAAATTTAATAAAATATGGTGTTAATATTTGTAATTTTTTAATTTTTTAGGTTATAAATGTTATTATAATTGTATTAATTTATTTTATTAAATAATTGTGTTAATTGTATCGTGTTGTGTTATACGTGTTAAGAGCGTGTTGTGTTACGTGTTAAGAGCGTGTTGTGTTTGTGTTTATATTTTAGACAAGTTTATTAATTATGTTGTGTTTGTGTTTAATATATTTGTGTCGTGTTGTAATTATGTTGACACAAATACGACACATAATACGAATTGTCAGTCTAGTTGTGTGCATATGCTCCACTTGAGTACCCCCACTGCGTTTGTCTTGGGCTTCTTTTTCGGCCTTGATTGATTTGCAATTCTACGGGTCCCTTTAATTTATGTATTTATTGCACTCAATGACTGAAATTCAAGTATCAAAAATATTTTAAATATTTATATATATTTTTTTTAAAATTTGAATTAAATAAGTATTAAAAATTTAAGTTTTAAGAGTTTTGACTCCACCTTAAATCTTGATATTATGATATCTTTGCTATAGTAAAAACTGAAATTCTCTCTCGTATATTTGAAGAAAAAAATCATAACCTTTGCATTTGATATTCAATTGAGATGATTATTTTTTCATCGTATTCTTATTGAAGAGAGAAATAAATTAAGATCCATATTGAATATTTTTAAGGATCATTAACATTAAGATTTTATTAGATTTGTTAATAGATTAAAAAACTATTTTCAGTATATCTTCAAACATAAATTTTAATTTTATTTCATATTCATATTAAAACTTAAATGTACGTCCAAATGTCAATTTGGATAACAATTCAAATCTTAACTTAAATCACACAACTCAAATCAAATCTATAATTCAAATCTATTTATCAAAAAGACCCTACGTTTATTAGTAGTAGTGGGTTTCTTTTAATACCAACATCAATGTATGTAACTTGAAGAATCAAAATATTTTTAAGAAAACGTCTAATTTTTTTTAGAAATTTCTATTCAACGTTTAATGTTTGTATTAGATAATTTCTAATTTTTTAGGTTTTTTTTCAACTACTGATACAGAAACCACTTTCTTCTTTGAATGTTGTGAATAAGATATGACATTAACTAATAAATAACAATTTGGTTATATATATTAAAAATACATTTTTAATAGTATTATTGATGACGATGTTATTATATTCATCGTGTGTCTGTTCATCTAATAATTTTCTTTATTTAAGTTGATATATTGTGCTCTTTTTTGTGCCCCATTAAGTTGAAATTCTGGATCCGTTACTGGGTTAAGTCAACTAGCTTTATTAAGTTGGATATACATGTCAACAGTTCCTATATGTGAAGGCAACCTAAATTTCGAAAAGAAGAACAAAGAAAAAATCTCAAAAAAAAAAAAAAAAAAATCCACTTTTGCAGGAGCAATTGACTTTCTCTAAAAAACTAAAAATGAAAATGAGAACCCAAGGCCTATGTCCGATTTCCTAACGTAAGACACCAAAATTTGAACTCGATCATGAGTCCACATTATCAATTTGGTGTAGCTGCGTTTTGGGAAGGGCACGATTTTCTGTTGAATTCCATAGACATTTACCTTCCAGTCTTCAACAACTTCCCCACCTTCAAGTATTCCTTTCACACATGCACATATTATTGGCATGTGTAATCAGAGTAGTCAAACTGAATATCTAAAATATGTAAAATAGACTTCATTGGCTCTTTTTTTTTTTTTTTTTAATTTCGAAACAAAAAGGTGTTTGAAAAGTGTTGTTAGAACTGAAACTTTTGAACTAAAAAATATAGCATGTAAAAGCTTTACATTGTATCTTATTTTTCGAATCACTATAGCATGTAAGAGCTTTACACTGTAGCAACCAAAAATTTTGGTTAGAACAGATTTTGTCAAACATTCTTAAAATCTTCATTATTATTAGTACGAAAACGGTTCTATTCACGCATGACTTTTTTTAACCTAAAAGTGAGATTTGAACTTTATATCTTGTGGTTAAATAAGACTTTTATTATAAATGTTAATATTAATGTTATATTTGCCGTCAACAAGTATGAAAATAGCATATTTAATATGTTATTTTGATTTATACTCCAATACATAAAACTATTTGAAAATATTTTATTTATCTTTTGTCACAATTATTGAACTATGAGAATGATAATAATAACTTTTAATATTAAAATAATTAAAAAATTAGAATATTATAATTATTGAACAAAAAAATCAATCTATTAACCACGTGTGTGTTTATATGGGCTCTCTTTTTTGGAATGATATTACATATAAACTCTTTTAGGAGGCCTAAATAGGTAAGGAATAATATTATTAAATTTAAGCTCATGTTTTCTAACAGAAATTAAAGCTCATATTTAAACCTGTAACATAGTCCAGCGAACATTGGAAATGGTAGAAATTAATGGCCAAAAATAAGAGATTTTGATATTTAATGTGACTTCTGAGAATAGTTGGTCGGTGACACGTAACACATTTTGCTGGTTGCTATTATAATATATTGATTGGATGCTTCCTATCCGGCGGGATTATCTCAATATGATAAATATATGTTAATATATATTCAACTGCGGGAAATATTCAATTGAATAATTATTTTAAAAATAAAAAAGAACAATATTGGACGTCGAATCCATTGCCTAATTCTCTCTTAGAAAGGGAAGTTTATTTTATATTTCGAACCATTCTTTCATGATCACAAACAATGCTACCTTACCAACTTGGAAGGTCTGAATTTGACTTTCACACTATGCTAGCTGAAAAAAGAAAAGGAAAAAGGAAAGTTTTTATGACGTGTTTTTTGCGTTAAAAATACGTATAGTAGACATGCTCCTAAACTCCATCAATAGTTAATATGGTCTGTCTTCAATTTTAATATTAAAGGAACAATTAAGATGTTTTTATAAGGTGTAGTTGGAGACATACTCCAACAATAATTTCACATTTTATTTCACCCTAAGTTAAAAAGTTTGAGTTCTTCGTCTTAAATTCAACAATATATAATTGTCTTATCTCTCTTAGGATTTTAAAAGGAGCATGAATTTGCCCATTGTTAAATTTATAAGTTCGTCTATTTTTCAAGAGGAGTTTCCATATATACAAAAAACAAAAAAAAGCATCTAAACATTGTTCTAGTTAATCCCCTTCAAAGTATTTGCTGTGGGCAAATATATATTATTTTAGAACAACACGTAATTATGATCACTCTTTACAAATTAGTAACATGATAGTTTACATCTATAAAAAAGCATCTAAACATTGTTCTAGTTAATTCCCCTTCAAAATACTTACTATGGGCAAATATATATTATTTTAGAATAATATGTAATTATGATCATTCTTTACAAATAACATGATAGTTTGCATTTATAATGGACCGTTTCCAATCATAATCATCAATCAAAACAAATGATAATGTAATATGCTGACCCATCTAGATATATATATGTATTATATATATGGCATATGAATGATGTAACACCATACCAAAACTCGTAATTACTTGTATTTATATATCATGTCCAATTCTAAGTTTTAATAGTTAAAATAAACAAATCAAGTTGTGGTGAGATATAGTTATGAATCATGTTCTTTTTTTATATCTAATCAAATATCACTGGCAGTGGTAATATAATGGTAAATGAAAACCATATTGGGGCTCTCTCATATTCCATCTAAAGATTGTCCTGATATGGATGTTTGAAGTATACTAGTTTTAAGTTATGCAAGTATGGTCAGGTTTCTTTTTGTTTTTACTTGTGGTCCCATATTAAATCGCCAAGTGGTCATAAATTAAAGTGTGAAAATATCATTGTTCACTTTGGTCACTTTTTTTATCGGGGAGAAAATTAAAAAAAAAAAAAAGAAGAAGAAGAAGAACTAGAAGACGTCTAATACAATCTGTTTTACATTATTTAAAAATTTAGTGGACAACTTATTATCATCACTACTTCATTCTTTCTTTTTGCAGCTACACAAATTTCCACAATTTCAACTGACGAATTTTATGCAAGTGATTCTTTTCAAAGGAAAAAGTAAATACCTTCCTCTTCAATCAAAACAAGTTATAAAGGGACATAATATTAGGAAAAGTTTATGTAAATAACTAATTTTAACAAGTTCAAATTTTATTTTAGGATTTTTTGCTCTGTTGCCTCTAAGCTTATGGCACACTAGCAATTTACTTCTTAAACTTTTAATTTTGACAAATTATACATCAATTTGCACATTTGTAGCAAATCACTCCATTGGTTGCGATGTTAGTTGTTTTTTCTTTTCTGATATAAACATGTGGTTGCACATGAATAGTTGATTAATGACATGAATGGTCAATTATATGTATTTTAACCCATATTATTTGGATTAATATCTTTAATTAAATTTTTGTTAAAGTAGAAAATTTTGAATTAACTTTTAGTTTTAAAAATATTTTTTGGCCTAATATTTAAAACAAAAGACCTTACATACTTTTAATTAACGATTTATATAAAAAGCACATATTAATTTGTATAAAAAAATAACAACACTATCAATAAAGTAATTTGCTACAAATTTATAAATTTATGTTGTAATTTGTCAAAATTAAAAGTTTAAAGGACAAATTGCCAATGCTAAAAACGCTTTATTTTTATTGTTTAAATTTAATTGAGACTTACTTAATTTTAACGTGTAATACATGTTCAAATGGAATCTAATAAATTACAACTCATCTGCTTATATAAACATGTAAGTTGGAGATTCTTACAATAAGGGTCTGAAAAATAAATTATTGGTATGCCTCCACTTTTCACCGATTAAACGTGTACAAAAACTTTTTGCCTACGTTTTATTGACGTGATTTTCACCAGATTCAATGGGTGCACTGAGGTCATACCGAAGAAAGATATATATTCTTTCCTTCTTTTATTTTCTTCAATTATATACCTTAGAAAAACATATATATATATATATATACACACACAAATATACAGTTTCCTTCCTTTATTTTCTTCTTTAATTGACAATACATAACGCAATTCGTCACTTTCCACATTTGCCATAATTCGTCTCCCCAGCAACGTGTAAAACATAGTACAACGTGAGCCCTCCTTCCACGTTCCTCCAATATGGTCTTGCTCAAAGCACAAAACTTCCTGGTACGCATTTATACAACTAATCATAATTATTGTTTTTCCTACCAAAAAATTAATAATTATTATTATTTGTCAAACTCTGACAACCCCATCATCATTAAAATTTTTTTAAAAAAAAAAGTTTCCCAAATCTCTCATTCCTTCAACCAGATTGCACACGTCGGTATTCAACGGTCTTGTCTTTGACAATGAAACCTTCTCACGACCTTTTTTACAAGGACTTGCCTATAAAAGAGAAGCATCTGTTTTTTGTTTTTCCGCAAAACTGGTTTTATTTCCTCTCTTGCTTCATTGGTCGTCTTCTTCTGTGTTTATTTTCAGAAGAGAAGTTGGGTTTGGGCATTGGTAGTGCAGAGAAGAAGAAGAAGAAGTACGTTGATCACGGAGCAGAAGATGATGAACGGTGGAGATTCGGTGCCTGAAATATTGGATAACAAAACTGGCTATGGTGCTGGGGGTGGTGTTGAGGACTTGTACGGTGAGGATACTGCCACGGTGGATCAGCTTGTCACCCCTTGGACCGTCTCTGTTGCTAGGTAAGATGTTTTTTTTTTTTTTTTTAACTTTATGTGTTGCTCAAGTTTTATGTTTCTTTTTTTTTTTTTATGTGATTTTTGTGGAATGTGCTTGGCGTCCGCTTCTTAGTTTCCTCTCATTTGTCACCTTTCATGTGGGGTTCCTTTTTTTTTCTTTTTTCTTTTTTAAATAAAATTTAGGTAGTCATTTCTGGTGGAAATTTGCGACAGCAAAAAACACATTGTAAATAGCATTTACAAATCCATTCTGCCAAATAGTGCTCAAGTAATTCGACTTTATTTATTTGTTTATTTATTTCAAATAGGATTGGCCTTTATTTTACAAGGAAAAAAATGTTACTATTTTTTAAGATGTTAAGCGTGATTCAAACCTTCAACTATTTGTGAAAAAACTTATAACCAACCTCACTTGTAGATTGGACTTTATTTTAGGCCACTATTATTATTATTTTGCGTCCAAATGAAGTATTCACGAGGCCAACTTTATTTCACAACAATGAGCATGAAAATAAATAAATAAAACGTGTATTCTGTCGAACAAATTTTTTGCCCTGTTTCCTTAATGTTTCCGCCTTGATTGTCAAATAATTTTATATTTCCCAGTACAACAGAACACGTGTTTTATTTTTTTTTTTCTTAATGTTACAATGAAATGTTAAATTTCAGAAATATGTTGCCAATTAAGAATTAAGAACTAGAACTGTCAAAAATCAAAGTTTAGGATGTAATCTACCAAGAGAAAAAAATTCAAGACCTATAGGTTTGATGAATCTTCATTGGTTGGCTTGCTCGCTTACTCATAGTAATCTGCATGCTGAAACCAAGTCACTTGACTATTTTTTTAATCTCCAAGTCTAAAGTACAACTTAAATTAGCAGATTTTTTTTCTTTAAAATTTAATTAATTGTAAATATATGTTGTGACAGTGGATACACTTTGTTGCGTGATCCACACCACAACAAAGGGCTTGCATTCACTGAGAAGGAGAGAGATGCTCACTACTTGCGCGGCCTTCTTCCCCCTGCTGTCCTTACTCAGGAGCTTCAGGTATTAAAAAAATAAAAATAATTAAAAAAAAAGTTACATTTCCTTAAAGCCTTCTATTCCTTACCTCTAAAAAAAAAAAAAAAAAATCTATTCCTCACTTTTGGTGCAAAAACTATACTAAATTCCACCATAATGTTCATTCTGGTGTATATTTAGGAAAAGAAGATGATGCACAATCTTCGCCAATATGATGTCCCATTGCACAAATACGTGGCCATGATGGATCTTCAGGTACATTGTTCATTTGTATTGTCAAAGTCCCTATTTATAGTTTTGTTATGAAAAAATTAGAGAATTTTTATTGAATACAAACATATACTGTATTTCGATTATCGAGTGGGTGCAAAACGATATATATTAATTATTGAGTGGGTCGGGCATAGTTATAATGTTTTTTCATATAACAAGAGCACAAATAAATTTTATTAAGAAATTCAAGGTAAAGAAATCTACACTTTAAAAACCATGTGGTCTGATCAAGACATGAGATTTTGACATGCTATATACACTGAAATTTTGTTACATTTTTCACTCTACAGGAGAGGAATGAGAGGCTGTTCTACAAACTTCTGATTGACAATGTTGAAGAATTGCTTCCTGTTGTCTACACTCCAACAGTTGGTGAGGCTTGCCAGAAGTATGGTAGCATCTTTCGGCGTCCTCAGGGCCTTTACATCAGCTTGAAAGACAAGTATGCCGTTTAAATTTAATGTTACCAACCATCATAAATAAGTTCATAGGAACCAAGATGATATTTTACCGAGGCCTTTCTTTTCAGGGGAAAGATCCTTGAAGTGCTAAAGAACTGGCCTCAGCGGAGCATCCAAGTTATCGTCGTGACTGATGGCGAGCGCATTCTGGGGCTCGGGGACCTTGGCTGCCAGGTAAATTGGCTTGTTCCTTTCAGTTTTTAGGCCAATGAGCAGTGACCCCATTAAGATATGTATATATTTCCTGACTTTGATCCATTCTTTAATCCATTCAGTGAGGTTTATTTTAATTTTACTCAGGGAATGGGGATTCCTGTGGGAAAGCTTTCTTTGTATACAGCACTGGGTGGGCTACGTCCTTCAGCAGTAAGTTTACTATATGCATAATGATAAAAACTGGTTCAAATTTTTTTGAGAAATTCGTGGTTGCTTTACACTGAGTAATGAATTTCTTATTTTTCATCAGGCATTTTCATGGTATTACTTTCTTTCACAACATAACTAAACTTGAACTATTAGGAACAATATAGATGTAGCTCTTCATAGATTTCGATAATTTTATTTGGTTCATGTTTTATACTTGTCCTGGAATGGACAAACTCTGTTTCTAGACTCTTTTCTACACTTCTCAGTCTAATTTGCCTGTATATTATTGTTTACTTAAAGTTCCGAAAGATTTACCAAATATGCTTTTTTTTTTTTGGGTGCAGTGCTTGCCCGTAACCATTGACGTTGGCACAAACAATGAGAAGTTATTGAATGATGAATTTTACATTGGGCTCAGGCATAAGAGAGCAACTGGGCAGGTTTGCATTTTTTTTTTGGTTGTTTCTCTCAACTTTTGGAATTGACTTAAATTTGTTTAGCTATTAGGAAACATAATTGTCGTTTTCTTTGATATATGATGTGCTAGTTCATTTCAATTATTTAGGAATATGCGGAGCTTCTAGATGAATTTATGACTGCAGTTAAGCAGAACTATGGAGAAAAAGTCCTAATCCAGGTACTTAATGGCTCGTTGTCGTAACACATTGTTTTTATGGACTAATCAATCTCTAACTTTTTTTTTTGTTGTAATTTAACTGATTTTCCTTGGATTCTACTTATCATTCAGTTCGAAGATTTTGCGAACCACAATGCGTTTGAGCTGCTGTCGAGATACAGCTCAAGTCACCTTGTTTTCAATGATGATATCCAGGTATTATAAGGAACATGTTATATATACATATATATATATATATATATATATATATCTTTTGAAGAACATGCTTCCATTTTGAGAATATTTCCCCATCTTGGGATTTCCTTCAATTTGGTTCAGGGAACAGCTTCTGTGGTCTTGGCTGGGCTTATTGCTTCCTTGAAATTGGTTGGAGGAAGATTAGCTGACCATACTTTCTTATTCTTAGGTGCTGGAGAGGTAAGACTCAAATATTTCTCAAATGAAGGTTTCTTTTAACTACTATTTACTAATTCTTGATGAGTTTGGCCAGTGGCGGTGCCATAATTTATTTAATAAGTTAAAGATAGATTTTATTCAATGAAATCATAGTTATATATTGCATTTATTGTGTAAGAAAACAAATTATTCAGTACAGACAAAAATCACTAATACCTCGGTTCATTTTTTCTATTTTTGCGAACATGCTGTATTGTATGCATGTACTTACATAAATGTATTATGTATATACATACTTTATATGTTTCTCACTTTGTGTTTTTTTCCATTTAAGGCTGGAACTGGTATAGCAGAGCTCATAGCTCTTGAGATATCAAGACAGGTACCTACGTTCTTAGCGATTCTATCGTTTGTTTGCTTTTCAGCCAACCATTTGAAACTTATAATGTAATAATTCATTGCCAGACAAAAGCTCCTTTGGAAGAAACCCGGAAGAAAATTTGGCTTGTCGACTCAAAGGTAGGTAGCAACTACCACATATGCGATTGATATCAGTTCAATATCTGAGATAGAATGTAAACTTGAGTTTGTTATATTTTCATGCTATTATTTTTGGTGCAGGGATTAATTGTTAAATCTCGTCTTGGGTCACTTCAACATTTCAAGAAACCATGGGCTCATGAGCATGAACCTGTCAAGAAACTTCTAGATGCTGTCAAGGTGTGGATTTTAGATGTGCCTTTATTTTTTTTATTTCGAAAACACCTTTATAGGCTTTTTTCTCTTTTTTCTTGTCATCAAATTTTTGGCATGAATTTGTCAGGCTATCAAGCCAACAGTGCTGATTGGATCATCCGGAGTTGGAAAAACATTTACGAAGGAGGTGGTTGAGGCCATGGCATCCTTGAACGAGGTATGTTTCTCTCTTTCTTTCTCTCTCCAAAATACACATTTATCTACTAAACTATGTTAATAAGAATGCCATTGTTGTAATCTGTTATGTAGAAACCTCTCATTCTTGCTCTGTCAAATCCAACATCACAATCCGAATGCACAGCCGAGGAAGCTTACACATGGAGCAAGGTACATGCACATCACAGTTTTTGTGGCAAATTTGACTAGTGTTGTTAGATCAACTAGTGTAGCCCTTTTAACCGACCATCACATGACCACAACAGGGTCGAGCCATATTTGCTAGTGGAAGTCCATTCGACACTGTCAACTACCAAGGGAAAGTCTTTGTGCCTGGCCAGGTTAGTTACACCTTCCAATGCCAACTCTCCTTATTTGAAGTTTATTACAAGGGCAATAATCAAGGCTCACCCTTTTCTGCTTGACTCGATATTCAGGCCAACAATGCTTACATATTCCCTGGTTTTGGTCTGGGTTTGATCATCTCCGGTGCTATTCGCGTACATGATGATATGCTTTTGGCAGCCTGTAAGTACACAAAAGGATGATTACCATTTGTACTAGTTCTGTTTCTTAATACATGGCAGTTACTTTGCACATGTAGTACTAATTCTACGCTTCCTTGCGAACAGCGGAAGCATTGGCAGCTCAGGTGACTCAAGAGAACTATGACAAAGGAATGATTTACCCACCATTTACCAACATCAGAAAGATATCAGCCCATATTGCTGCTAATGTTGCTGCTAAGGTGTTTGAACTTGGTAAGTTTCCTGTTGAACCCTCATTAAACTACTTTATATAAACACTACCAAATCAACGAAGTGTTCATACTCATAAATGAAATTTTTTTATTTATTTTATGTAGGTCTTGCTTCTCATCTTCCTCGTCCTAAAAATCTTGTCAAGTATGCAGAAAGTTGCATGTATAGCCCCGTCTACCGAAGCTACCGTTGAAGTTCCTCCACTATAGTTTTCGTCTTATACAGCTATGCTTTCATACTTCTCTGTTGACTTAATGTAGTAAATCGTTTGTTCATGGCATTGCCATCTGAACTTTATGTTTTTTTGTTTGTTTTGTCCACCTTTTGTATTATTTTCTCCTGACTCCATGTGTAAGGAGTTTTAACATTCAATAAAATTCGATGTTGAAATATACAAGATATTGTCTTTTACAAAACTTCCATGTATTCTATGAAGCTTATTACTAAAATTTTTCTATCAAGAGCTACATTTTTCATTTCCTAATTGTTGTTCATGTGGGAGTCTACAATTGTTGGCGTCTAGAAGTCAGGCGCCTCCATAAAAGAAGAAAAGAGACGAAGACAAAGAAGGTTGGAAAAGAAAAATAGGGAAG
Organism: Artocarpus hirsutus; assembly: GCA_946598075.1. Taxonomy (NCBI): domain Eukaryota; kingdom Viridiplantae; phylum Streptophyta; class Magnoliopsida; order Rosales; family Moraceae; genus Artocarpus; species Artocarpus hirsutus. Next base: position 11,647 of record CAMOHE010039681.1, read on the forward strand.
TCATATTCGGTGCCTAAAAGGTGTTGAAAAATAAAAGCACTAAAATAAAGTCAAAACAATCTTGACTGGCAACACGTAAAATGATAGTGAAGAATGGAGGCTCAGAGGCCTATAAATACTGTCTCTTCCTTTAATTCTAAATCATTCCATTCTCATCAATTTCTCTAATTCTAAGTGTTTTTTTTTAGTGATAATTGTGAGATGTTTTCTCTTATTTCTTTGAGAGAGGTTTCATTGTTCTCTACTTGCGATTTATAGAGAAGATTATTTTCTCCATATTTTTGATGGTGAGATCCTTCTATACTTGCCCTATGAACGTAGCCAAATTTGGGTGAACCACGCTAAATATTTGTGTCCATTTTATCTTTATTTTATTCATTTCTGATATTTACCATCTCAACAAGTGGTATCAGAGCTAAGTTCGTGGCATATTATACTATTCACATATACGACACTATCCACGTATACAATACTATTCATGCATACGGGCACTGTTCATAGTGGAACGGTGGTATTCGAGCAAGTTGTGGTGAACAAGATGGCGACAAAGTTTGAAATAGAAAAGTTGAACAGAAGCAATTTTACATTGTGGAAATGAAGATGCGAGCAATTTTGTGAAAGGACAATTGTGGCGGCTATCGATAGTAGGCAGCAGGAAATCACAGATGATGGCAAGTGGAATGAAATAGATAGCAATGCTATTGCCAATTTACACCTGGCACTGACAAATAGAGTACTGTTAAGTATCACAGAGAAGAAGACAGCGAAGGAAATTTGGGATACTTTGACAAAGTTATACGAGTCAAGTCACTTCACAACAAGATCTTTCTAAAGAGAAGATTGTACACTCTTTAAATGGTGAAATCAACATCAGTTATCAACCATATCAACACTCTAAATACCCTATTTTCTTAGCTCATGTCATTTGGGCACATAATAGGGGAAGGTGAACATGCAGAAATTCTACTTCAAAGTTTACCGGACTCGTATAATCAACTCATCATCAACTTGACCAACAATATCTTCACGTAGTATTTAGCCTTCGATGACGTTGCAGCTGCAGTTCTAGAAAAATAAAGCCGATGCAAAAACAAGGAAGACAGGTTGGCAAGCTCGCAATAGGCAAAGGCTCTGATGATGATGAGAGGGAGATCAACGGAACGTGGCCCCAATGGGAGCCAAAGTCATGGTAGATCAAAGTCCAAAAGTAAGAAGAACATCAATTATTACAACTGTGGCAAGAAAGGGCACGTGAAAAAGGATTCTTGGAATAAAAAGAGTGGCGAAAACAATTCTCAAGGGAATGTAGCAAGTACCTCGAATAATGGTGATGTTCTATGCAGCGAGGCAATAACGATTGCCAAAGGCAGACAAAAGCTCACTGATGCATGGATCATGGATTCAAGAGCAACATGGCTTATGACTTCTCTAAGAGAATGGTTTCACCAATATGAGCCAATCTCAGAAGGGTCTGTATTCATGGAAAATGATCATTACTTGGAGATCGCTAGAATTGGCACCGTCAAAATGAAGATGCATGATGGTACTATTTGCACTATACAACGGGTATGACATGTGAAGGGTCTAAAGAGGAATCTGCTATCTTTGGGACAATCAAATGATGTTGGATGCAAAACCCGTATAGAGAAAGAGATCATGAAGATTGTCAAAGACATACTTGTGGTCATAAAGGCAGAGAAGGTAGCTGCTAATCTGTATAGGCTTATCAAAGAAACATACCAAGAGGGAGAGTCATTTGTTGCATCAACTAATTCGGGAGAAGAATCGATGAGAATGTGGCATCGTAAGCTAGGTCGTATGTCAGAATAAGTCTTGAAGATTCTCTCTAAACAAGGACTACTACCTGGGCTTAAATCAGTAAAACTATAATTTTGTGAGCATTACGTTTTATGCAAGCAACATAGATTAAAGTTCAACACATCAATAGCTAAAGGCAAAGGCATCTTAGGCTTGATCCATTCAGATATTTGGAAAGCCCTGGTTTTATCCCTAGGAGAGGCAAGATACTTTATATCTTTCATTGATGATTACTCTAGGAAATTTTAGGTGTATCCAATCAAGAAGAAAGCAGATGTGTTTTCAATCTTCAAAGTATCCAAAGCACGGGTAGAACTTCAATCTAAAAAGAAAATCAAGTGTCTGAGAACTGACAATGGAGGAGAATATCCCGGCAATTATTTTGATGCATTTTGTTAACAAGAAGGCATCAAAAGGTAGTTTATGGTGGCACACACTCTTCAACAAAATGGAGTGGTAGAGCTGATAAATAGAACCTTGTTAGATAGGACGAGGGCAATGTTGAAGACTACGGGTCTAGCGAAGTCATTTTGGGCATAAACAGTTAGTATCGCCTGTTATGTGATTAATTAGTCTCCATCAACTACAATTGATTTAAAGACGCCAATGGAGATATGGACTGGTGAGCCAGACGATAACTCTCATTTGCATACATTTAAGAGTCTAGTGTATGTGATGTATAACAACCAAGAAAGATCAAAGTTGGACCCAAAGTCTAGGAAATGTATCTTCTTGTGGTATCTTGATAGAGTCAAAAGCTATCGCTTGTGGGATCTCATTGCCCACAAAGTTGTCATCAGTAGAGATGTAATATTTGTAGAGGATAAAATGCAAGAAGAAAAAGGAGATGATAACACTTCGAAGAAGAATCCAAAGACTACAACAGTTCAAGTGGAAGATAAGCTAGATGAAGATCAGATTTCTTCTGAAGCAATACTAGAACACGAAGAACCACTTTAAGTTAAGACTTTTGAAGTTCGTCGATCATCTCATGAGAAAAGACTGCCTACTTAGCACTCAGATTATATAACTGAGAACAATGTTGCATATTGTCTGTTAACAAAGGATGGAGAGCTGTCAACTTTTGATGAGGCTATCAAAATGCCTAATACATCACTATGGATGGCAACAATGTAGGAAGAGTTTGAGGCCTTAGACAAGAGCAAGACATAGGATCTTGTTCTATTACCATGAGGAAGGAAGGCCATTGGAAATAAATGGGTCCATAAGATCAAACGCGGTGGCAATAATCAAGTGGAGCAATATCATGCAAGATTGGTGGTGAAAGGATATGCTCAAAAAGAAGGTATTAACTTCAATGAGATATTTTCTCTTGTGGTTCGACTCACGACAATCAGAGTAGTCTCGGCGATGTGTGCTACATTTGACCTACATCTAGAGCAGCTAGATGTGAAAATTGCTTTTCTTCATGGTGATCTTGAAGAAGATATTTATATGCTCCAACCAGAAGGCTTTGTAGAAGAAGGCAAAGAGAATTTGGTTTACAAGTTGAACAAATCTCTGTACAGTCTCAAACAAGCATTAAGGTGTTGGTATAAGAGATTTGATTCCTATATCATGAGCCTTGGATAAAACAGACTTAATGCAAACCCTTGTGCACATTTCAAGAGGTTTGGTGATGAAGACTTCATTGTTGCTGTTGTACATGGACGACATGTTGGTAATAGGCCCCAGCAAAGATCAAGTCCAAGAATTGAAGGCACAATTAGCTAGGGAGTTTGATATGAAGGACTTGGGACAAGGAAACAAGATTCTACGGATGCAAATTTATCAAGACAAAAATAATAGGAAGAATTGGCTATCTCAAAAGAATTACATCAGAAAGATTTTGCAACACTTCAACATACAAAAATGTAAGCCAATTTTTACCCCTCTTTCTATTAATTTCAAGTTTCCTCCGAGATGTGAAGTAGCTATGAAGAAGAGAGGAAGGAAATGTCTCAAATACCATACGCATTAGTAGTGGGGAGCCTAATCTTTGCTATGACTTGTACAAGACCAGACATTGCACAAGCAGTGGGAGTGGTTAGTCGAAACATGGTGAATCTTGGAAAAGAGCATTAGAATGCTATAAAGAGGATTCTAAGATATATCAAGGGTACCTCAGATGTTGCATTATGTTATGGAGGATCAGATTTACTATCAGGGGCTATGTAGATTCGAATTTTGCATGTGACCTAGATAAAAGAAAATCCACTATAGGCTATGTGTTTACACTTGCAGGAGGAGCTGTAAGCTGGGTTTCGAAACTGCAAATCGTTGTGGCATTATCTACAATAGAAGTAGAATACATGGTAGCTACACAGGCTTGCAAGGAAGCAATTTGGATTCAAAGGTTATAGGAGGAGCTTCGGCACAGACAAGAGAAGATTACTTTGTTTTGTAACAGTCAGAGTGCCTTGTACATTACAAGGAATCCAGCCTTTCATTCCAGGACAAAGCACATAAGTGTTCAATATCACTTCGTGAGAGAAGTAGTGGAGGATAGAAGTGTGGATATGCAGAAAATCCATACCAAGGACAACCTGGTAGATGTTTTAACCAAGCCAATCAATACTGATAATTTTATATGGTGTAGATCCTTATATGGCCTAACAGAGACGTAAGCAACATGGTAATGGCAAGATAGAAAGGATGATGTGGGACATGATTGATTCTCAATCAAATCTCCAAGTGGGAGAATGTGGGAGTCTACAATTGTTGGTATTTAGAAGTTAGGTGCCTCCATAAAAGAAGAAAAGCGAAGAAGGCAAAAAAAGTTGGAAAAGAAAAATAGGGAAGTCATATTCGGTGCCTAAAAGGTGTTGACAAATTGAAGCATCAAAATAAAGTCAAATTAATCTTGGCTGGCATCGCGTAAAATGGAAGGGAAGAATGGAGGCTCAAAGGCCTATAAATACTCTTCCTTCAATTCTAAATCATTCTATTCTCATCACTTTTTCTAATTCTAAGCGTTTTCTTTGAGTGATAATCGTGAGATGTTTTCTCCTATTTTCTTGAGAGAGGTTTCATTGTTCTCTTCTTGTGATCTAAAGAGAACATTATTTTCTCCACATTTTTTATAGTGAGATCCTTCTATACTTGCCCCATGAATGTTGCCAAATTTGGATGACCTACGCTAAATATTTGTGTCCATTTTATTTTCATTTTATTCATTTTTGGTCTTTACCGTCCCAACAGTTCAAAACTGTTGGCAATGTTATGCATGTCTTTAAATGTATATCAGATGAGGAAAGCATAACCACACCCCTTCAATAAAATTTAATATTGAAATATATAAGATATTGCCTTTCACAAAATTTCCATGAATTCTATGAAGCGTAGTACTAAACATTTTTTTATCAAGAGCTATATTTTTCATTTGCTAATTGTTGTTCAAAACTGTTGTTATGCGTGTCTTCAAATATGTATCATATGGGGAAAGCATATCCACGCTTCCACCTTGCCTTGTCCTATTTTGTTGCCATTTCTTTGCTACTAGTATCGATCTACAAAATGACACTTATTAGAGAAACTAACTTGAACAGTGTTATAATTATTATTATTTTTCGTAAATTCTTTGACATGCTTTCAAAAGCACGAAGGTATAAGTGGACAGAAGTGCCTCACCTCATTCTCAATACTCAGACATTACCTTTGCACATAATGGACAAATTTTGCTGCTACACTTGGAAGACACAGCTGCTTTTCAGCTTGCTCACGAGCATTTATTCTTTGAAGAATACATAGACACCTAGCTTCTCGACCATTCAACAAGAAAAAAAGTGAACAAATTGGTGTTGAATGTTTTTTTTTTATATAAAGTGTTCCATGTTTTCTTCAACATTCAAATTCAATCATCTAGTGAAGTTGTATTAATCCCGTGTTTTCTTCAACTTTCAAATTCAATCGAATTCAAATTGGTGTTAAAATGCTGTTTTATATGGAGTATGTCATACTTTTTTCAATTTTTAAATTCAATCATCTATTGGAGCTACATCATGATCCTCCTGAGTAATATCCAAGTTGTAAACTTGTAAAATATTTTTACAAGAAAATATAGAGTAAATTCCATAATTTGAATGAGGAGTGTTGACGGCATGATTTTTCAGATAACTTTTAATGACAAAAAAAAAAAAAAAAAATTGTTGTGATAATCTGTGTCATTTAATGATCACTTAACTTATGCTTATACTAATAAGTGGAGCTTAAAAGATAGATTGAAGAATTTGTATGCAACATAGCTATGATCTAAGTATTGATGAAGGCATTAGTGTAATCGTGAGAATAAAGGATAGTACCAGTGGAGATGTTGGCAAGGAAGCTGCTGGTAAGTGCCGGTGGAACGGCAGGGGTTGGCGGCCTTGGAAACAACGGATGATGGAGTTGCTGGTGTTTGGATTATTCTTGTCATCAAGAATTTCATGATCCCATGGTCTTTAAATACGTCACATGAAACTTTTCGTCAAAAAAAAAAAAAAGAAAAAGAAAAAGAAAACTCTAACCCACCCAAAATGTGTAATCTCTTAACTAAATGGTCTATCTAAAGATTCTTCTCTTTAACACTAAGAAATCAAAACCAAAATATCAGACACCACCATTAGCTAGTAGCTGAAAAAATAAATGCGATTTTCTTTAATTACTTGTTAAACGAACCTAATCACTTGCAAAGCTTGTCCTCACTTATAAGGAAGTATATCACAACCATGAAAGAATGCATATGAACACCCAGCCCATATGTCCTCTCCAAAACTGACGCCACAGCCTTTTTCAATCTTTGAAGACAATACTTGACAAAACACAATGATGTAATAATGATGTAATAAAATGTAAAAGCTCTTGTCACTTTCAATCTAGCCATGCTGGAGAAAGGATAGAGAGCCTAGCTCGTGGATGACGAATGCATACATGAAGTTTTCAATGTTTTTTTTTTTTAATGTTCTTGACACTACACCGATATCTTTGCATTCTACGTTGGTTAAAAGCGAAAATGTAACAGATCCAAGATTTATATTTAATGGGGCACAAATGAAATTAAAATTTGTAATTTAAGCTAATAAAAGATTAGATAAAACTCCTTCATGAATTAAAAACCAAAATTATTGTGTATGTCATATCACAAATATAAAAAAAAATAAAAGTATAAAATTAAAAATTAATATTTAAGAAAAAAGAAAGTTAGCAGACTAATATTTGATTAATAGAGATAAATTTACATACCTAATATGATAATTGTGTTTTCCCTCAAATAAAAATTATGCTAGTTGTTGGTAATTGAAAACAATAATACAGAGGAACAACAGAGCAGAATGGAATAGTGGTAAGGGATTGCTTGCATTTAAGATGGAACCAAAAAAAAGAGCTAGTGTGCGCATATTGTGCGGGTGTGTGGACGTGTAGCCATTGTCTTCTAAGTGGCCGCAAACCATGCACTTATAAGTGTTTTACTTTTATTTAAAGTGGTGTTTGGTAATAGTTCTCACTACTCAGTTTCCACCACAAACTCAGTTATGAATAGTAAAAAGCTCTCACATGTTACAAAAATAATTTAAAAAAAATTACTATAGTATAAAACTCTCACATGCTACAGTAAAAATAGTTTCCACCACTGGTTCCTACTACCCTTCCAAACACGCACTAAGTTTCTAACTCTTTTATTTTAAATTTGTCATCTTATAGTTTAGAATGTTTTATCTATTTCTATGATTAAATTTAGCCTTTTTGCTTTGACTAATATTACTGCACTCTCTTTTAGAACCTATTTCTAAGTAACTCCTCTCTATTTTCTCCTGCACTGTTGTTTATATACAGAGTGATGAAAATTTCAATAACATATCTAAAGCAGTTTTTGGATAAAGTCGTCAACATAAGAATCGAAGCCCTTTCAAAGCTTTCCGTAGCCACCGGAATTGTGTTAATCCGGCTTCTGGAGCCGAAGTTGTCCTAAATACTGAAAAATGATGAGTCAGTAGCGAGAAGGAAACTTTCCAAATTATTAAGACGGAAAGATGGCCTTTTGGACCTTTTATTCTCACTTTTATTCTGAATGGGAGATTTGATTTTAAAGATTTCTTGATTTACAAGACATAATTGGCTCCTAAATTAATTTCCATTTTGTAACCTTCGGTTGCCTTCCGCAAAGCTTGATGAAATCTCCATTTTAGCCTCTTTTTGATCTTCTTTTGCTGGAATTATTAATTTCCTGTTTAAATTAAACAAGGTAACAAGAATTAAAATATAAGCTAATGAAATGACGTGCAAAATTAAGAATATCAACATACAAAACGCAAGTTGATTGCGTAAGTTGTCCCTATTGCAAAATGAGACGGTTTATCATGAGAACTGGAAATGTGCTACGAACATAAAATGCAAATACATTACCGTGTTTTGCAAAAAATACATCGACGTCGTGACATTAGATGGAAAAACTAAAGTTAGAAACAAACAGAACATAAATCAAAAATTACCTAGAGCCCAGAAACAAAAGTGGGTTGCACAGTTTTTACTCCACATTCAAGGGTAATTCAAGGTCTTTAAAGTATCAATAAGAACCATATAAAAATGTATGATTCCATAACATTCAAATAAGGTTTTTAGGCAACTATCCATTTGATATAGTTTTTAGAAACATTTTTGCACGTTTTTTAAGACAAATTTCAGTAACACTCCTAGCACAATTCTCTAAAAATTCTCATTTTTCAAAACAAAACCATAGTCACCTATTTTGAAAACGCTACCAAAACGGGAATATTTCTGTAACTGAATAATAACTAGTAACTAAAACCACTCCCAACCTCTAAGCCATTCATATATCCGCACGAAGGACTTCCAAACCTTAGGTTTATAGATTTATCATCAATTCAAAGCACTTCTAAATCTTAAATTCCACTTTTTTCAAGAACCTTGAATGACATCATCAGATCTCAATTTTTCAATTTGAGCAAATAACATCTCTGCATCGCTAGTTGAAAAACGAATGCTTTTATATAAATATATCCATCTTCTAGTTTTCCCTTGCAGGATATTGACAGCAATAACAAAGGCATAGGAATAATGCACGAGAAAATTAAAAAGAAAAAGGAAACTCTTGTACATCATGGCAATCCAAGTTGAAAGTACACCAATCATTCCTCGTTTTAAAAGGAAAAGTATATCATACCGTGTAGCGTTGTCTCTTCTTTAATAGCACAACGATTGATGATATGTCACATTAAAATGCCACTCAATGCCATCAATTACCAATCACTGTCTTAGAATTATGACATTTGCATGTCACTGCACTGATACCTAGAAGACACAACAAAAGGCCTTCATATATATAAAAAGAATAATGGAAAAGCTGAAAACAAGGAAACGAGAAGATGCTGCCTAGATTGAATTTACAAAATACAATCCAAACAACGCCTATTGGTACCTGAATATATGCAAAAATTTTAACAAGCACATCACCAACAGTTTGGCAGCAGAAATGCACGAACGAAAATCGCAAATCAAATCCAAGGAACTTGACATTTTAAATGATACACCACAACTTACCAAATCATAAGTTGATCTGTCATCACACTGCAACTTCACTTGGTGAAGGATGCAAAGAAGCTCGCAACCCCATTTCTGCCACCGAGACCTTGACAAAAATCAACATTCACCGTGTGCTCAAAAATTCAGTACTCATGCACAAAATAAAGCCTTTTTTTTCTTCTTCCTCTGTTTCTGACATTAACAAACTACTAGTCATTTACACCTCTAATAAGATGTAAATGATCACACGACAAGGGCTCACTACAACCAAAAAGTCGGTTGAAATAAAGCACCCAAATGCATTCAACAAACTAACTACCAAGAAACACCTCAGCGTCATTTTTTACTGCCTGTTTTGTGTCCTTCAATCTAATGCAAAATGCACTTAGGCAATAATCATACTAAACATTCAACCGCATTCTTGAAATCTCTTTCAGACGTACCCATTCATATCACGCATTTCTGCTTAAACATCATCAGTCATCAAAAATGTCAGGAACTTGTAAAAATGAAAGACTTTCAGCATGATGATATGAAAACATAGGAAGTGAACAAAACTCACAAAAACCATTCAGATGAGTTACCTTTTGAGAGAAATAATTATTGGAAATTAACACTGCAGATATACATGTCGATGAGGATTTTACAAGAAAAGAAAAGATGACAAAGGAAAGGTTCCATGAAGTGTAACGCTAATCAGAATAGTATATATTGCAAATAATTTAGGCACCACCACCACCCATTCGGTTGTATGGAGACAAAATTCATAAATAACATTGTAACCTTAATATAAAATCTTATAAACCATTACAGACCACTACTTCGAAGTATACAACTGCTGTCTGTTTTTAGGTCAATCTCAGACATCCAATAAGTCCATACAAGAGGGTGCAAAGTGGGGGAAAAAAAGAAATTTAAAAAAATAAAAATAAAAAGAACCTAAATACAGCTGAATGGCTGAGAATGTCCAGAATACACTGCAAATCATAGTTGAACGTTCCCTGAATACCATCAATAATGAAAATACAACCTGTGCACCTGCCTTCAAAGTTCAACCAAGAAACTATTGTTAAAATAATATACAACATTTCAACATTAGTAAAATGAACCCGTCCGGTGGCTTGACAGATCAAAATCAGCTCAGATTTTCCAGAAAATTGAAAGACAGTGCACAGGTGCTTTTCAGATATGCTGTGCGATGGTAGCAATAAAGAAGAGTTTGGCATACATCAACTCCCATATGCCATGACCAATTAATTTGCCACAAGAGAACCTTTGCTTCCCAAGCAGTTAATGATAACTAAAAGCAGGCTCGTGTGCCATAAAGGTGAGTGGTTAAAATCAAGTCAGCAGATTCGCAGGAAAAACTTTAGCAGCTCACGAGACAGTTCGGCCATAGCAAATAGATGCAATATAAAGATTCTTCGCCCATTTCTCCTGCAACACCAGCATGCAGAGACTTTAAGTTCCCCAAAAGAAAATGAAAATGTGGACAGGATAAAAAGGAAACATGAAAAACCGATTAAAAAAATAATGCACCTTGACATGTGTACTAGGAAAAGCAGAAGTACGGAGTGTCTCTTGAGTTTCATCTGCTGGTTTTCTCCTTGGCACACTAAGAACAAAAGCAGCCTGATCCCAAGTTGCTGCAGTGGCAGTGATGCGATAGCCACCATCCCACCTTCTGTGAATACCCTCGCTTGGATACAGAAAATCAAGTTCCACAACCTGACAATTAAAATATTTTGTCAGGACCAAATGTAATTTTGATCAATTAGATTAGGAATTTCCCAATCTTAGCAAGACCTGGTCGCTAAAGCCTGCGCCTCGAGACATAACAATTGCCCATCTACTTGCCGCAGTGGCCATGGCAGTAACATAAAATCCTTCCCTCCATTTCTTATTAATCCACTTGAACGGAAATGAATCACTCACTTTATAGGACTGCTGTAAATACTGGGTTCCTATAGAAGCAACACAAGTCTGGTCAGTCGGATGCAAACTTTTTAAAATATTGATGTTTTTGTGACCAAGCCTGACCTTTGGACATTACAACTAATGAACTCCCATTATTCGCTCCTGCTATTGCGCTTATATAAAAATTCTTCTCCCACTGTTCCATGATCCACTCCTACAAATAAAAAAATAAAAAAAAAAAGAGAAAACACAGTTAATTTACAACAATTGATCTCCAATAACCATTGGTCATAACGAGTAGCATTATGCAACATAATAAGCACCAGACACCAAAAAAAAAAAGTGTGAATTATGCACACACAAAAAAAGTGAAGTGCTGAGCGGATATCAGTACACAAGAAGAAAAATAGCTGATAAACTAATAATTCCAGATACATGATAGTCATGTATCCTATCCTCAACTCAAATGGAAGAGGGGGAGGGGGGGAGACAAGAAACCTTATGAAGAAAATATGGAGAGAGCTCATAAACTTGAGCCGTGAAACCAGTGCCGGCATCCATGATAAGAGCCCAAAGATTGGAACAAGAAGAAACACTGCTGATAAATAGCCCATCGTCGTTTCCCTTCTCAATGTGTTGTGAGAGCCTCGAATCTGCAACATTGTAATGATATCTACAAGAAGAGATGAAAAAATTAATTTGCTAAGCTTTCGAAACAAAATCTTAACTTGAAGATTTTGTCATGTAAGATCACATACCTTTGCTTCATAGGCCGACGGGCATTATAGACACTAATCCATTGTGTTGCAGGCATTCCCATACGGATCTTCTTCTTCGGCTGTTCGTCATCTTCCTCCTCCATGGTCAATCGTCCCCTCTTATGTCCAACCTGACATATGAGCTTCACAACAGAAAACATGATATTAGATGCATCAGAGACCAAGATTTATTGAAACTGATAAGCTGTGCCCGTAGGTGTTTCCGTGTTATTTATTTGTTCGGTACTTTATAGATTTAATATCTTTTATTAGATTTTATTCTTATCAGATATCGCTGATATATCCTCTTTTACAGCGTTATTTGTCAGCATTCATTTCAAAACTGTGCTTGCTATTTAAACAGAAAGAATGAATACCAAAGATGTCATCACTATCTTCAAACGATCTATTTAACTTGGGAGGCCTGCAACCCCAAATTGCCAAATTTAGTTCTTTTTTCTTTCAATCTTATTGAGTTTTTGTGTCAGAACTTCTAGCTTATCCTAGTTGCAAGAACATCAAAAGTACCTTCTGAGCACCTTCAGTGTTTATAGGCCTAATATCTGGATTTGGACCAACAATCCCATCGAAAAGGGAGATATATTTAGCGTAGTTAGGTTCTTCATCAAACTTCAAATTCACAACATATTCAACAAACTGTCGGAAAGGCTGAGGACAAAAGCAACATAGAGCTTCCGGAGAAGTAGCCATCTTCTTCTTACAGACAAGGAATCCTTTATTCTCTCCCTAATTAAACTATGCATTAGAGTCAAATCCAAAAATTAAGTGTAAGTGTAAACAAACTCAAACTTGAAAATTCTGAACCTGATATCCTTGCCAAGGCAAGCGGCCACGGAGAAGAAATACGAGTGTGTAAGCAAGAGATTCTAAATCATCTCTCCTACTGCCAGTTCTACCAAGATGAGCATGGACACTAGCATACCGCACCGTTCCCCTGCAAAATAGGAATTATCAGATACCTTTGTCTAATCATCAAGGGAGTAAAGCAAACTTTTGGTCACATAAGTTCACTATCTCTATTCATTATTCACCTGAAAACATCAGGCCGTTGATCATAGTCAACATGATTGCCTGTTGAACTATCCCGCCACCGAGTAGCTAAGAGCTCGAAAGAAAAAAACATAGTCATTTTCCATACAAGATAAAACTAAAAGTAATAACAACTGAAACACAAAGAGATTCTATAGCTTACCTAATCCAAGGTCAACAAGAAACAGCTTTTTTTCTTCTGGAGTTCCCGGGGGGCCAAGCAAAAAATTCTCAGGTTTCACATCCCCATGTACATATCTGGCATCGACACGAGCAGCAAAAGCAATAAGACCATGTAAATGATAATACTGGAATATCCAAAAGTTAAAAATGATCCATACATGTCATTTCAAATCAAAATCACATGTACTGCTTGTGCAAATAGTTCCATAAATGGTTACTAACCATTATTCTTTAGCTAAAAGCCTCAACGCATTAAGACAAGACTGAAAATACATTCATCACAAGACGAAGAGGTTTCTAAAGAGTAAAACAAGTATAATGCTTCTGTGGTCTAGTAGATGCAAACAGATAAGTAACAGAATGACCTATATAGAAGGCCTGTATGATAGAAATATGATTTCAATCATTCAACACCCTCAGCCGAGGAAGTCCCAGCAACATAGAAATTAGAAACTAGCTAACCAATTTCAACAACATTAAAAAGAGTAAACCAAAAATCAGCAAGATAGAGTCAGAATTATCACCCTCTAGAGTGCATCTTTTCCAATATGGAGATTGCCTCGATAGCAATGCATGCCACCATTTCTATTGACATCCTGCAGTTCAGAAAAGTAGATGTCAGCAATAATAGGCATAACGAACTCGTCTATGAAAAAAATAACCAGGACTTTTTCTTTTACTTCCTACACATATAGAAAAACTTACGTGTGTGAATTGTTATTCCAGACATCCCACAAACTAGGTCCAAGCATATCCATGACCTGTAAGAGATGGGGTTATTTTACACATTCTCAGACAAGCAAAAATAGAAGAAGAAATTAATTTCGTAATATGCAAGCTAATGTAACAAGAAATGCATACCATGACATAGTAGTCACCCTGGCGCCCCTTGTAATGAACTCGCGGCACTCCATGACTACCCCCAAGCGCACTGACAAGGAATAAAGCAAGTGAAAGTTACTTAAAACCATATATATATATATATATATACACACACACAATATGCAATATGCAAAGACACAAAAGTATAACAAGAAGGTGAGGAATAAGAAGGTCAGGGCCTCACTTGTAAACTTGCCATTCATATGGTGGTCCATAGTTACATCCTTTACTAGTTCTATGCTCAAACTTTAAGGCTACCTGAAAGAATGAAGATCACACGAATGAGAAGTGAACACAATAACAACCATCACTAGATACAAAATTTGGCCAATAAACAAAAATAGAAAAATGTCAAACCTCTACAGCTCCAGGGCCAGTTCTTTCATTTAAATTTGTAGGACTAACACGTCTACCAACATAAACCTGTCCAAAGCCTCCTTTTCCCAATTTCTTTTCTATTCTGTACAACGGAGAACCACCAACTTGGACCTGTGTTGGGAAATCAAAAAATCAACGAACCTCCCAATATAAAATAATTTCACCAGAGACCTTTTTCCAATATTATAGTAACAACACTATTGCCATAAGCTGCATTCTGTCGCAACACTCACTTCTTAACACAGTTCAGCGTCCGTTTACAAGTGACAGAACATCCAATAGAAGAATTTCCAATAGACCTTCATCATCAAATCTCCAGAGGAAACGACACGATTTTGAACCACAAAACAGAAATGAGTAAAACGTTGCTTCATTTTTCAACAAAACATTTGAAACTGTAAACTTTCTCGCAAGGAAAAACAAGTAAACTGCAAAATCAGACAATTTTCCCCGAGAAAATCAATCAAACGGAAAACAAAAACAAAAACAAAAATTCCAAATTTACTACCTTGTCATTTCCTTTTTCTACCAAAAAAAAATTCTTTTAGTTATTTTCTGAATTGAAAAACTACCTTCTCAGGAAGAGGGGCTGTGCTGCCTTCATCCTCAGCGGCTGCGCCCTTATCGCCGCTCCGACCACCACTATCGTACTCGTCCATGCCTCTCTCACCGACTCCTTCCCTCAAAACCCTATCCTCCTCCTCCTCTTCCCGCTTCAGCGACCTCGTTTCGCGAATCGCAGCGCCGATCGCGTTGTTCCTCCCCTGCGCCGAGGGCCTTCTTCCTCTTCCTCTTCCCCGGCGAGGCCGTGCGTCGGTCAGGTTCCGAGGCGGTTCCTGCTCTCGCTCTTGATGCTGCTCGTTAATCGGATTGCCGATTGGGTCGTTGTTGTCGTCGTCGTCGTTGTTGTTCTGGTTGGGTTTAGGGGTACGATTGGATGCTCGATTTCTGCGTGGTCTGCTACGCAGCTCAGGCATGGTAGGGCCGTTGGTGGTCCATGAAGAGAGAGAAGGTCGATCGGAGAATATTCGTGGAAGGTCCTAGAATCATCGGCTGCAAAAAAAAACCGATCAGTGTGTTCTCGACAGAAACTGAGAAGACGAAGAAGACAATAATAGAAATGGATATATAGATGGATTAGATAAAAAGATAAAATAATAAAAATGAAATGAAAAATATCAGGGTTGGGGGAAAAAAACAAAAACTAAAAAGAGGGAATTTGAAGACCGTGACTTTTCAAAATAAATATGATATAAGATTAATAAGATATATTATGGTATTGTTAAAATTTTTTAATCCTTTTATTTTAAGAATTATTCTGGTGTTTTCTCCTAATTTTATTTATGTTATTATCGTTCTTCTATTTGCCTTTTTTTCCCAAAAAAAAAAAGATACTCGGTTAAAACTTTATGAAATTACAAGTACAACAAACTTAAATAAAAGGTTAAGGAAAAAATAAATATGTATCGAGTCCAAAAATATACCTAGTAACTACACAAACAATCAAACCGGTCCATGCTTTTTAATGGACATTCAAACTTTTGTGTTGTTTATATTAATTTTTCTCAATTTTGGTTCTTCTTTTTTCATACGGTTGGTTTAAATAAACTTTAATGAGAATGTAAACTCTTACACACATTTTCACACGATTTTTTTTTTTTTTTGTATTAACTTATTTTGTTCTTTATAAAGTCGCAGTTTAGTTGCATTTATTTGTAATGAATATATGAATACCAATTGTAGCATGCACAACCTCAAACTATATGAAAGCACGATCTCAATAAACAACCGGTTCCATCAATAATTTTGAACGATAATTCAATGAGAAGAAGTGTGTGCCAAGATTCAAAACCACACTCAAACTGGTACCCTAAATTTTGAGCATGCACATGATTATCAAATAATGCTTCTTCAATCAATAGAAAACGCGAATAAATTGAAATCAAGAATCTCATAGTGTTAAACCACACAAAAAAATCAAAAGAACAAATCTTGAATACGGATACACAACCTACTAATTCAATGAGTTAAAAAAAATGAGCGCACACCCACGACCTAATACTTAAAAAGGAAAAAAGCATGCTAATAAATTAAGGAGAAAACCATTGTTATTGTAGAAAAAATAGAACAAAAACCTTAAGTACCATTGTGGTCTTTTGCAATAAGATGACCACTGCAAACGTTATAAAATAAAAACAAAAATAAAAAGGCGCATGGCAATGCCGATAATCGGTGTCATGTGAAACTCATGCACCACTATTGTCGCCGCCAAAAGACACTACCTTTACCATAAGCAACCCATCATTGTAGAGATCAAAACCCTAAAATATCTCACTATCTAAACATCAAAAATGTCAAAAACAACCCTCCAACTAGCCAACCTCTATAATCGAACTCATTGTCAATCCGCCTTGTCATCTGCATCATGTTGCACACCGTCGTCACCGCTAAGAAGCCCACAGCCATGTGAGCTTAAGGACCAAAATTTTAGGGCTAAAAGCTCTGGCGTCATTCTTGAAGGCACCTTAAAGCTCTGGTTGTTCTTCCCTCCTTATTTCTCTAGCTTGCATAATTCAACTCTTCATACGCTTCCTATTATTTCATTAAAAAAAATCCTACTATTCATCAAGAATTTGACGAACTTTGGGGTGTATAAAAATTCATCTTTTAAGAAACATGATCTTAACGGTTAAATTACTCATACACACTTTTGTTTTTAATAATTGTTCGTATACTTATCTCATAATAAAGTTATCATCATAACTTGTAAGTGTGTCGGTACTACATGAAGGTGTTCGCCAAAAAATAATAGCATAAAATTTCATAAACAAAATAGCTTTTAAAGGTTAATTACGAAGTTTTTTATATTATTTTCAGTTTTGGCCCCAAGGAACTAGGATCATCTTATTTTGGCCCATGATACTCTAAAACACAAATTTAACCTCTGAAGTTTCATTTTGTGACACTAATAGCCCTTTTATCTCTTAAATGTTAAAATTTCTGGCAATTCATATACGTAGGATATACGTGACATGCAAGTAACAAATCAAGATAAATTGTTTATGTTTAACACTAAAAGTGACTCGATTAATCCATGTTGAGGTTTTTCCAAAGCTTGAATCTACCTCATTATAGGTAAAAGAAAAAAAGAAAAAAGAAAAAAGAAAAAAAAAACTTTTATGATTTAACTTGTTATCTGCATATTACATGAATCCCATATGCACAAATCGTAAAAAATTTAATGTTCAAAAGACAGAAGGATTGTTGACATCACATATGAATACTTTAGGGCAAAATTTGTATCCTTTAATCGTTTATTCAAAATTTCACAATTTATTTAATGGTTTATTCACGTTTTCAGATGCAGTCCTCCTGTAAAATTGTTCAAACTTTGGATGGAATTTTCTGTGATTGTGACGCGTAAGAACTTTTGATAATTGAATTTAACAAATTTTAAAGATTCAACGTTACAAAAGCATATTTGGTAGCCAAAATGTCACAAAAACCTTTCTCGCGGTAATCATGTTGTGAAGGAAGTTTAAATGGAAATTACAAAGCTATTGTAATTCAAAGCTGGTTATAAAAAATTAGGAGAATTTTATAATGAAGTATGCAAAATTTTCTAGACTTTTACATATAAAACATAATTACAATTCGTTCTATCATTAAAAAAATAAATTGAAATCATATCAATTTTAATGAGACACGATGAAAATCTAAAATCCACTTGGGTAGAATTTTATGTGAAACAAATATTGTGATTAGGATTCAGATGATTTGCGTTTTTTTTGTTTTTTGTTTTTGTATTTTTTTTCATAAGATTTATTGTTGGTTGTTTTTTAATTATTAACCTTTTATTTTCTCCCTTGGGAACAACATCGATTCCCAAATACTTGCCACGTGTTATGCCTACAAAGCGTGCCCAATTTTTCTATTTTTGTCCTTTTCTTTTCTCTTAAAGCAGATATGAAATAACTTTCCCCTTTTTTATTGTGTTTAACAGAACAGTTAAAGTTATTGGTTGAAATTATTTTTAATATAATATATGAGAGTTTTATATTAAAATAATTTTTTTATTATTGTTATAATATATAAAAATTTTATGGTATTTGTAACTAAAAAAATTACATAAATTACCATTGTCAAATACTATGTTTTCTTGAAAATTCATGGGATTGTAAGCGCGCATGATCTTCTTCCTCTTTCCGGGAAAGATTTTTTTTAGGGTACGGTAAAGAAAATGTTTGATTGCAAGCGGTTGAATGAAATGGCTTTAGGGAGCAGGCGGTCCCAAACCCAATAAAAAATAAGCTGTACTAATAGAATCTGTATTCTTTGGAGGTCATCTTTGTATTTTAAGGTCATATAACATTTGTACTTTTTGTGTTCCAACTGAATTTTTCTTTAAAAAATGATGTTAAGAGATTCATCTGTTAAAATTTAAAAAAATTACACGTTATGTCATATTTTTAAAAATTATGCTTATTTTTGTTATACTTAAAAAGTTTATGACACGCTATCATTTATATTACATGTTAAATTATGCTACAAATAAACATATGTGACATTTATAAAACATAAATTTTAAAATATTACATTTATAAAAATTCTCCAAAAATCAATTGGCTCGGTGAAGTATTGTCTAGCCCAAATATTATAAAACTTCAGAGTGCGAGAGAAGCCTTAAGCTCCAAAACAAATGTACAACAAACTTTTGAATTCCAAGTTTCCTCATAAAAAAAAGAAAAAAGAAAAAAGAAAAGAAGAACTTTTGAATTCCAATTCTGAATCCAGTACACAAATTGTCAATTGCATCAAATTCAAATTTGTTCCGCAATGATTTCCGGTGTTCATAAAATTTGTCGTAGTTAACTCGTGATAATCGATATGGTTGCTAATCGATAGCAACCAAAAAAAAAATCTTATATCATATAATAAATCACGCGCCAATATTACAAAATATACTATAATTACTTAATTTTTGTTTTTAAAAAAAATAAGTGAAGTGGCTGCTGTGGACACTTCTTCTAGAAAATTGTTAGCGATTTTTCTTTAAAGGAAAATAGTAAATGGATGGTCGATCAAATTTGAGTAGTTAGTGTTGATTAGTAAATCATTGAAGAGTGGAACATATTAAAAGAGAGAGAGAGAAAATTGCATGCCATGTCACATTTTTTAAAAGTTATGTCTACTTATGCCACACTTAAAAAAGTTTATGTTACAAATATCATTCATGTTATATGTTAAATTGTATCATAAATAAATGTATAATATTTATAAAAAGTAAATCTTAAAAATCAGTATTTATGAAAATTCCCCTAAAAAATGATAACTCACTTAACTCAATTGTCTCATCCAATATAAACTGGAGTTCGGGTCAAACACGAAACCAAACGAGGTAACCCACCTGTCCCGACTTTTGATTGTGTAGCTTCGGATTGAGGTTTTTCTAACCCAATTTAACTCGAACCCATCCAAATCACAATCTACTTATCATATTTTTATTATGGTACATGACTTTTAAGTATTTGAACTTGTTTTGTGGATGTTTTATTTTATATTAGTTGATGACATGATAAAATATTAGAGCTTTGCTTGATCAATATATGATAAATTTTAGCTTTTTCCGTATTTCATTTTTTAGATTGAATCAGATATTCTTCTTTTTTATTATAACGTTGAACTTGCTCAACACATCTAACCCGACTCAAATTTAATTAATAGCATGGGTTGAACTTAACTTTGGGTTGATTAATGAGTTAAATTTAAGATCAATTCACTCAAACTTGATTAAGTGGGTTGAAGAATCTTAAACCTCTATCTAATCGGCTTGATGCTGATCTCTAAGCATTAGTTAAAAACTTGTTATATTAGTCAATCATTGATTGAAATCACCAAGTTAAACTATATAATTACTAATTGACCACTTAAAAAGGTAAATTTCTTTAATAAGGTGTTTGACTCTTATTTAGAACCAATTGGTTATAACCAATAAATAATGTAAAACTTTTAACGGCTATTGTAAAAAGTAATGAGTTAGTGTGGCATAAAATTCTCAAATGCTATAGTGTTTTTAACCAATTAATTCTAATTAATGTTCCCAAACACCTAATTAAACAAAAATTAAAATATTCATTAAAACAATAATTCTACAAATAATATTTTTGCACTAATTGATCACTCTCTTATAAGGTGTTTGAGAGCCTTAATTGAACCAATTGATTTGAAATATTGTAGCAATAGAGAACTTTACATTGTAATTCATTTTTATTTTATACTATAGTAATAGAGAGCTTTAAACTGTTTGAGTTAAAACCGATTAATTTGAAATAATTTTTCAAACACATGCTAAATTTTTTTTTCACACATAATCTTAGTTCCTTATTAGAATAAAACATAATTATGTTATTATTTTACCTTTCAAGAACAACCATACCACTTTTAAGCATCTAAAAAAAAAAAGATAATTCACATGTTTAAAATAATTGATATAAAAGTTGAAATCCTTTCTTTATTCAATACTTATAATTACATACTAGCCACAGTCATCACCATTTACCCAACGTTAATAACTAACTTCTGTCATTAACTACTCTTGCATTCAAGGATGGAGCAAAAAAAAATCAGTCAGGAGAGAAGGAACGTATACTAATATTGTAAAAAAATTAAATGAAGTGGAGCAGTATAATTTTAGGAAGACCGAATGTAATTTTTATAAAATTTTATTACAATATTGAAAGAAATAAAGAGTTTAAAAAGGATCACCACCTATTCTCGTTACAACATAGCTGCAAATTATGTCACTGCCACACCTTAGATAAACCTTTTTGACGACAAGGGCAATCTAAACAAGATATAGCAATGAGAATGGGAACTTATATTTTATTAAAGGGAATTTTTTTTTTTTTTTTAGCCCAACATTAGACAGAGTTAGGAATATAACCACCACGAGAGGTGGTGGAACAAGAAAAATGAAGTTGGACCGACAGCTAGAATCATGGTAGCCCTTGTTGTCTTGGAGCGGCATTATATTGTTGGCCTCTCTTTAGCTTCTTCTGGTGCCAAATTCTCCACCTCTCAACTCAATTTAATTATTTTCAGCCAAAAAAAAAGAAAATTAGGTCATTTTTCCCCTTGAAATTCAAGTAGGTCCCTCTTGCTTTCTCTCTCCATTAGGTACAGTTGTAAGCCACTTCCAAACTTTTTCAAAGGTTATTTTTCACGATTGGTTTGGTTCCTTATAAGTATAGTTTAATTCCAACATTCATTGTAAGATGTCTATGCTATTTTGAAAATTATGAGTTTAGTTCAAACCAAAAGTTTAAAACTTGTAATTGCTATAATACAAAGTAATTATATATTATAGTGTCAAAAAAAAATAAACTATAATATAAAGTTTTTATATACTAAAATATTTGAATAAAAAATTTTGGTTCAAACCACACTTTATAAATACATATTTTTTTGTTAATGATTTTTTTTTTAATTTTGAGATGAACCTAACACTTGACACGTAAAGTGAGTGCTTTAAGAGACAAAAAATATTAAAATAAAAACAAGAAAATTTGAAAAATATAAAAAAAGTAGGTTGTGTCATTCATTTTTTTAAATTTTAGAATTTTTTAAGATCTATTTAAAAAATAACATTTTATTCCTCTCAAAACCTTCATTAGTTATCCGCATGCGATTTTTTTTTAATAGATAGTTTATTAACAAAAAGGATCAAAATTGTGTATTTCAGAAATGTCCATACAGTAAGAAATATAAAAGTGCACATGAGAGGCCAAAGATTAGACCTGCTTATATCTTGAACTACTATTGGTGAAAATAACCCGTAGAAAAAACGATCACTGAGGTCAGCACTTGGGTGGCGTGAGAATGTGCAAATCATGTTGACCCATGAGTCAAATGTCAAAAGTTATTGTTTGAGGACCAAACACATTGTTGGTGGTGTTTATTCCCGAAAAAAAAAAAAAAAAAAAGTCCATACATGTGACAATTCAAAGACTAAATTGGACAGGAGTTTCTATTAACAAATTCGATCAAACTTGGGAGAGGCAAACAAATGTTCCTTTTTTTGCTGCCATTTTCTTTTCCTGGTATTTTTCACAGCTACAAAGTTTTAATGAGATATCACAAAAACCATAGGTGGACGCATATGAAATATGGTTGCAAGTATAATCTAACAATAATATCACATCCGACTCCATATAAAGGTGGAGAGTTCGAATCTCAGCACCCTAGTTCAAAAAAAAAAAAAAAAAGCTTGAATGAAATTAAATTACTTGGGACCAAATCCTCATATACTTATATTCCTAGTTGAATCCACATGTATTGCACGTGGGAAGTTACTCTGTAGGCTCCATTCATGTACAATTTTTTAATATTGTGCAATTGTTTTTTAATTTATTAAATAATGAATATCTTAGTTAATTATTAGCTAACAAGCAACAAACTCAAATGTCTTCATAAGTATTGCTTTTAAAATCATGAGAATTACAAAAGGAAAAATTAAATGGAGGTAAATATGAAAAAAAAATACATTTTAATAGTGACATATGGGTGAAAACTATTAAAAATACATTAAAACAGGATAACACTATAAAGGATCTTTGGCAAAATAAAAATTAAAAAAAATTAAGCACAAACATGTCTAAAAGAAATTATGTTAATAGGAGTAAAGTAAGGGGAAAAAGCATTTCAATTACTCCAATAATAACAAATTAAACAGAATACACTTTATTAGGAAAAAAAATAGTTAAAAAGATTATATGAAAAAACTTTAAGACACATTGTAGGAAAAAATAATTGTTGTAATGCGCCAATTAGAAAAACCCAAGAAAATGTTTTAATAGGAGTAAGCGAGATGAATAAAATATCTTAAAAAGGCATATGAAAAATAAAATTGTAAAACAACTAAGGGTACATTTGAAATAAGTTATTTTGCTAGGGGTAAAACGATAGACAATGAAGAAGAAACATTAAAAAAGCCATGACAACTGAAAAGCAAAAGATAAAAAATAAATAAAATATTCTTCAAAAATTGGGATGTAACATAGAGTGGTGATTAAGTGGGTGTTTGGAAGAGTGGTGGGAACCAGTGGTAGAAACCACTTTTACTATAGTATGTAAGAGTTTTATATTGTAGTAATTTTTTTTATTGTTACTGTAGCATGTAAGAACTTTTTACTGTTTATAACTGAGTTTGTGGTGGAAACTGAGTGGTTTCCACCACTGCCAAACACCCCATAAATAGTTATAAAGATCATGTTGAACAAAATATTTAAGTGAAAATATATTTCAAAGAAATAATGACTTAATAGTAAAGCATTAGAATTTATTTTGATGATATATTTAAAGAAATAAGATCAAGAAAAAAAATAAAAAAAATAAAAGATCTATAAAAAACAAATAACAAAAAAAGTCGAAAAGCGAAAAAAGGAATGAAACTCTTCAAATCATTTTTTGAGAGAAACGTGCCTTTTAGAGGCTTTTATATACTACGTAACAAACAAGCGAGACATATTGGAAAATCAAATAGAAAATATTCTGAGAAAGTAGTAGTTGAGATAACCACATTTTATTGCAAGGATCGTAGTTCTTGAATGAGCAATCAAGATCAAGAAGATTCTGGAGCATCCTTAAGTACTTAAATATTATTTAATGGACGAAAATACGAGAATTTATAATTTCGATCCATGCAGTATTATCCCTTTTATCCATTCAACTAAAATTGGCATTTCCTCTGTCAAAGTTATTATGATGAGCATACATTGAAGATTTTTTTTACATGAATATATTAGAGAAGTAGTATTTATGAGTAAAATAGTCATTAACAGTGTAATTAGAGAGGAAAATATTCAAGCAGAGACATATTTGAAAATAATCAATTAGGAAGTACTACAAAAAAATATAAATATGTGTCCTTTAAAAACAAATAACAAAAAAAGTTTAAAAGTAAAAAATAAGGCGAAAAACTCCTATGATGAAACATTAGGATGAAGAAACACGACTATTAGAGGCTTTTATATATTATGTAATAAACAAGCAAGACGTATTGGAAAAAATATTAAAAATAAGATAGAAATTTATTAGGAAATACTATGATAAAATAGAAGTGGAGATAGCCACATTTTTTAGTGAGGATATATTAAAGAAATTTTTTTTTTTTACATGCATATATTAAAAAAGTGTTAATTATGTATAAAATAATTGTTAACTGTGCAAATCGGGAAGAAAAATATTCAAAGAAAAATATTCAAGTAGGGACATATTTGAGAATAATCAATTTAAAAAGACCACGAGAAAATAGAAATTGAAATGACCGCTAATTTTTTTAGGATATATATTTGAAAAATATATATTTTGACATAGATAGATCAGAGAAATAGTATTTATGAGTAAAAAATAAGAGTTAAAGATGGGTTAGAAGAAAAATATTTTTTTTTGAGAAAGAATAAACATTTTTATGGTACATATAAAAGGCGTAAAATTTTATGAGGACAAAATGAAAAGAAACAATTACAAAACACTAAAGGTGGTTCAAATTGAAAGTAATATTAAAAGATTAATAATTAATAGAGAAAATTATAGAGAAACTTACATGTTATGCCATATTTTTAAAAATTGTGTTTATTTATGCTACACTTTGGGGTGTTTGGTAAAGTTAGTTATAACCAACTTTTTGATACAAAACACTTTATGCTCCGTTTGGTAAGAAGGAAAGAAAATAAGAGGGAGGAGAAAACTATGAAGGAAGAGAAAACTGCAAAGAAAAGAAAAGATTTGGATTTTTCCTTTACTTGTTTGATATGTGAAAGTAGAAAGGAAACAACTTTATCTTCTCTTATTTGGTATTGCAAGAAAATCAAGGAATAGAAAAACTATTATTAATACAATTACCATTTTGCTTAAGTATTATTTAATTATTTCTCTAATTTGGTGTCTGAATTTTTTCGTTGGAATTTTAATAAAAAAGAAGGACAAATTGGTAACTTTACTTTCTTTGCATCATTATCAAACTTTTTCTCACAAAATCTATTTATATTAAAAGAGATTAATTTTAATAAGACTCATATGTCATTTATTTTACCCATTTTATCTTTTCATTTTAATTTCTTTTCTATCAAATATCTCATCATATTAATTTTTATTTCAAAATCCTTTCAAAGTTTTAGTTCCCTCCACTTTCACTCATACCACTCAAAGCATAAAGGACAAAAGTGTAAAGTGCAAAAAGAAGTCGAAGTAAAAAAAGAAATATTTGTGAGGAAAAAAAGAATCTAGAAGCTTGCATATAAACTTAACTAACATATTCGGTGGGATGGAGTAACACATTGCTCGATAAAAGGTAGTTGAGGAGTAGACTTTTCTTTGACAATATTTTTATCATTTGTAACGAGTTATATATAGACATATGTCAATATACGACATGTTTTTGATAAATTTTTAACATAAGGGCATATTAAAATTTGGGAAAAAATTTAAGGATCACAACTATACTTTGTTTCAAGGTTATGGGGAAAAAAATGTATTAACAAGACGTAGACTTTTTCCCTTAGCTAGATATACGATTTCATGGTTACAATTATTTAACCCCTGTTTGGCAGTGGTTTAACCACTCAGTTCTCACTATAAACTCAGTTCTGAACAGTATAAAGCTCTCACATGCTACGGTACCAATAAAAAAAATTGCTACAGTATAAAACTCTCACATGCTATAGTAAAAGTGGTTTTAACCACTGGTTCCTACCACTCTTTCAAACACCCTATTAGTAATCATACCGCCTCCAAAATTTTAAGTACATTATCAAACTACTGTCAATAATTGGCGAGAGATATGATTTTGGTGCAAGATTTTCGAGGCAGTTACCCCAAGTACGTTACTCATCAAAGGGAAAAAAGCGACATAAAATGAAGGTGAAAACTTTGAGTTTTTTTTTTTTCTTCATCTTTTGTTTGAAGAAAATATAGAGGGTTATTTTTATTTTGGGAATTCTTATGGTGTGGGAGAAAATTTTGTTTTATTAGTAGAAAATGGTATTTTAGTTTTCGAATTAGGATTTAATGGTAAGATTTTATAACTGTTCGTGTTAAAATTTGTAGCATGCGATACAAATCTTCTTCCGGTCTCATATTAAACTACTAAAAAATTAATTCAACAGCTAAAACACTTATACCTTATCGATGGAGCAAAATTGTCTTTTTTACTATAAAAATTGTCTTTTATTAAGAAAAAATAAATGCACGTCCACTGTCCTTTGTTTATGTTATTGTTCTTTTACCCCCCTAGGGACTAGGTATATCGTTAATTATTAGTTTTCCCACTTTGTCGTTGACTTCTAGTCATTGTCGTTTACATGGAAAACAAATTGGCGTTGTAAGCACGACAATATCCCACAAAAAACTTACGTCGTTTTAGTCAAAATTCTATGTCGTTTATATATATATGCGCTAGTTTGTTTGGGTGTGCCGTGAGCAACAAAAATATCATTTATCTTGCGCGGTTCTTAAAAAAATTAAAATTAATTATCACGTTTGATTGATAATGTTTTAAAACAAAGAATTATATTTTTTTCTAATTTTTAATTATTATAAGTATATAAATAAAAAATGAGGATTGGAAAAAAATCAACAAATTTATATTATATTTATATTGACGGTTGAAAAAAATTGCATATTTTCTTTTATTTTTATATCTATTAAGTATTATATCTATTACGTATTATCGAAGAGGCAAATAAAAGAGTAGGCATGAACTTTCAGGTAGTTCCAACCATCCGATCGGAAAGGAGTGGGCCTAAAGCACATCAATTCCGATTGTCCAAGGCTTAAATAATCTAAGTCCCATTACAAAATGTGGGTATTTTTTAAGTATACAAAATTTGAGTTTTGGATAAAACACTTTGGCAATTATTAGTTTTTTTTAAAACAAAAATACGTTTGGAAAAAATGATTTCAGTTAGATGACTAGGAGAAAGGGTATTTATTAGGATCATATTTGAGAAAATAATATTTTAGCTGCATGAAAAAATGTTTAAGTAGGGACATATTTGAGAATTTTTATCAATGGACAACTTAGAAAAAAAAGAAATAGCAAAATAACATATTTAGGTTAAAACTTAGTAAAAAAAGTTATATAGTTACAAAATGCGTAGTAAATAACATATTATAAGAAATTAAATAATATCTCATGAGAAATTAAGAACAAAAATTTCAAAACACCTCTACTTTTATCTCCTCCACATCCCTTACCGCCCTCCCTCGTCAACACCTATGATGGTTGGGAAATTTACATGATAATACTGTATTTTCAAATAATGAAAAAATTTACAAACGACTTTGTTGGACCTCTAACAGCCAGAAAATACAGTATTAACTTATAAATATTGTACTAACATGAAAATTCAAAAATTTATCGACAACTTTGTTAAACCACCGACAACCGATAAATACAGTATTAACTTTTAAATACTATATTAACTTGTAAATACAAAAATTTACTGGTGAATTTGTCAGACTATTAGCAGCTAAAAAATACAGTATTAACCTATAAATACTATCTTTACATGTAAATTCAAAGATTGACTGGCAACTTCATCGGACCATCGGCGACAAAGAAATACAATATTAACATGAAAATACTATATTTACATGTAAATTTAAAGATTTACAGATAACTTCGTCGGACCATCAATAGTTAGGAAAATACAGTGTTAACATAGAAATACTATATTTATGTGGAAATATAAAGATTTACCGATGACTTCATCGATCCGCCAGCAACAGGTAAATATAATATTAACATAAATATATATATTTACATGTAAATACAAATATTTATTGGAGATTTCACAGGACCATCGGCTACCAATTACATAGAAATATAAAGATTTACCAGTGACTTCATTGGACCACTGACAACGAGTAAATACAATATCAACATGAAAATACTATGTATACATATAAATACAAAGATTTATAGGTTACTTCACCAGCAGCTAGAAAATACAATATTAACATATAAATAATATATTTATATAAAAAATATAAAGATTTACTGGTGACTTCGTCAGACCATCGACAACCAGTAAATATAGTATTAATGAGTAAATATTATATTTATGTGTAGATACAAAAATTTACCGGCGATAGCGTCGGACCACTAACGGTCAAAAAATATAGTATTAGAGAGTTAATATTGTATTTACGCGTAAATATAAAAGTTTATTAGAAACGTTGCTGGACATCATTAGTACTGTCGAGTCGTTGGTGGTTGGGAAATAATATATTAATATATTAAGCATGATATTTTATATTTACCAAAAAACAAAGTAATAACCAGATAATGAAATATTTAGAAAGTAAAATCTCAAAAAAAAAAAAAAAATCAAATTGCAGAAATGAAAGAATCAACCACTCAAAATCAACTTTTCCTTTTCCTTAATTTCCCCACCATCCAAATAGAAAAAGAAACCAAACAAAATCAGATTATCAACAACCCAAAACAACCGACAATACATTCCAATAAAAACTCTCATAAAGGCCAAAAAATCATCAAATAAGCCATTTTCGGTTCCCTATTAAGACCAAGCATGGCTTTTTTAGGATGCTCAACCATTTTTTTCTTTTTTAGTGGTT
This sequence comes from Artocarpus hirsutus, assembly GCA_946598075.1. Classification (NCBI taxonomy): domain Eukaryota; kingdom Viridiplantae; phylum Streptophyta; class Magnoliopsida; order Rosales; family Moraceae; genus Artocarpus; species Artocarpus hirsutus. The sequence goes on from CAMOHE010039681.1 coordinate 40,791, forward strand.
TTACCTTTTTTCTTCTTTCTTCCTTTTTTGATAATGGGAAAATTTCATCTTAGTACCTCGTGTTATACAAAAATATAAGTTTGGTACCCTCTGTTAAAAATTTTATGTTGATAACTTGATCTTTTAGAAAATCTTTTTTTAATACCTCAGAATCCTTTCTTAGGATACAAAAGGACAAAATTACTCTTATTATAAAATATAATCAGTTTACTAAAAATTTTTAATAAAAAATTAAAATTGTTATTCCTACAACCAAACACCTAAGAACATTTAAAAGGACCAATTAAAAAAACCCTAATTACAAAACAACCCAACAAAGCCCAAAGTGGAGACGGTGACGGAATGCAAATGAAGGAAGGTCAGAAGAGGGAAGGAGATCTTGGAGGGAGGGGGTGATCTCAAAAGGTGGGGCCGGTCTTAGAGGGTGGGCGAGGATCATCAATTTACGAAAGTGCTTATAACTCTAGGACCCAAATTTGTTGTGATCATGCCTTGTGTTTCTTCACCACAAGCAAAGTAACCCAGAGTCCAAAGTAAAGATATGAAAGCCATTCTTAAAGCCAAAACTTTCCTAAAATTTCTCTTCTCTCTCATTTTTGATTCCAAAGTTGAGATCATACCAATTCCTTCAAAAGCATAAACAACCACACCCAAACCATATAAGAACTCCAAGAACCCACTGAAAGCCCTAATGAGAACTCCGTGTCTCACCATGATGAGAACCTCCTAGACCATCACGATAGCCATGGCTCCAAGATCGACCACATTGGCGAAGATGCTTAGGGGAGTGAGGTGAGTTAGGGTTTTGATCAGGTTAAGCCCTTATTTAAATGACAAACAACCACAAATGAAGAGGCTTTTGAGGAATCGAGCGAATAGGCCATGGTGTTTTCAATAAGGATCAGGTATCTAATGCAAAATATGGCATGAGTGAGGATTATCAGGATGTTGATGAGTAATCTTCTAAGGGATCTGTAGACGACGAATTCCATATTGCTGAAAGATGCAATCTTGGAGAAGCCGGTTAAGGTTTCGAGGTGGTGGAGGGTGTGGACGAGGTGCATCATGCAGTAGTAGGCGAGGGCGGTGATGACGAAGATTATGAGGATAATTTGCAAGTTTGAAAGGATGAAGACAATGAAATCGATTTTTTGGGTATTTTTTTCACGGGAATTTTTTTAAAATTGGCTTTTTTAAAGGTTTTTAGGTGTTTTGTTGCAGTAATAACAAATTTAAATGTTTTTTATTAAAAATTTTTAGTCAACTGATTGTATTTTATAATAAAGATAATTTTGTCTTTTCATATTCTAGAAAAAGGTCTCTAAGATACTAAAAAAACATTTTCTAAAAGTTGAAGTACCGATATAAAAATTTTCAAAATAAAGTATACCAAACTTATATTTCAATATAATACAGGGTACTGAGATGAAATTTTTCCTTTAATAATTTACTTTTTTTCTTTTTTTTTTGTTCTCTATTTTTGACTCATTTTGTCTATTGTAGTATTTTTACCTCCAATATTCTCATGTCTTTTCCCACTCTGTTCCTCTTTCAATTTCTCTCCAATCCAAATTTATCACTCTCATAAAATTCTTAAAGAGTAAACTCATAGAATTCTTAAAGAGTAAATTGCATTGTTGCAACTTAAATTATTTGCTTTTATATTGCACCCTGAACTTTTAGTCTTGGTAAAATGCACCCTAAATTTTAAAATCATTACCAATTGAGGTCCAAGAGCAAATAAGAGTTAAAAAAATAGACGATTTTGGTCATGGGATTTGCACATGAGGTTTTTTTTAAGAGTAGAGCTCACCATTAAAAAAAAATGGAGCTTAGCACATAAAAAGAGTATCTAACGGAAATTAAAGAAGCTATTGGACCTCAATTGCCATTGATTTTAAAGTTTAGGGTATATTTTGTGAAGAATAATAGTTCAAGGTGTATTATGTAAATAGTGAAAAATTCAAGAAACAACGATGCAATTTACTTATTCTTAAAATTCCAATCTCAACTTTCTTGCTAGAATATTCTCTTTTGTTTATGATCACTTTTGACTTCTGTTACAATTTTTTTTTTATTTTTTTTCCTTTCACGTTAAATTTATGTGCGTGTGCTTTTGGTTTTTCTAGAATGAAGAACTAAATCAAAATTTTACTTGGCTAATGAAAATATGCAGTTTTTACTCCTTAATTAATAAACTGGCTATTTTTAGATAAAATCTAATACAACAAGGGCATATAAGGGTCTTAAAAGATATAATAATAAAAAAATAGTTTACAAAAAACTAAAAAGAAAAAAATATATTTAAAACAAAATATTAAAAAAATTGTGTCATCGTTCCTTTTTTTTTTTCCCTTTCAAAGCAGATCTTTTGATATATTTGTTTCTTTTACATTTTTATCTTTTGTAAAACTCTAACCTATTATACTTTATTTGTGTTATATTTTGTCTAAATATAGTTAATTTATTAATACATGGATCAAACTTGTATGTTTCATGAATCTCAGAGTAGCTAGACATGAAAAAATGAATGTCTAACGACCAAAGAAAAAAAAAATCCATTTTTTCATTTGTGCAAAACCGTTTCTGTTTTTAAAGTCTCTGAAGTAATTTTTTTGTATTAATTTTTTTTTATTTTTATAAAAACTTCAATTACAACTTAATACATATATCGTACATACCTGTACTGTAGTAGCTAAATGAGAATGTTAATTCACGTTCCACAAGTTTTATATGTCCTCGTATTGGCCCCATTTGGATTTGTTCTCAGAATTTTTGAAAATGTTTTCGTATATTTTTCAAGACAAAAATTTTAAAAACACTCTCAGCACAATTTTAAAAAAAATTTTATTTTTTAAAACAAAAACATGTTTACCTATTTTGAAAACAATATCAAACGGCTTAATTATTTCTGCAATTTTTTTTTTTTTAGGTTTGGGTGTATGTTTTGTTTTGCTAGTTTAATTGTATAGCATAAATCCAAAACTTCAATATTTGTGGCTGCTATAGGCCTGAACCGAGATTTTTTTTAATTTTTTTTGTGGCATTCCTCAAAATTCCTACCATTAACTCCATGAGTAGTGAATTTTAGGTCCATCCATTGCTCAGCCTCATACTGCAAAGCCCAAAATGCAAACAACTCTTTCCCAACCGTCAGTTGCTTGCACTGAACAAAACATATTATAATTTGCGCCCACAATGAAAACTTTCCAATAAAAAGAAAGAGGAAAAAAAAAAAAAAAGATGATAGAGATGTATGTTATCCACTTTGAAGCCTGAGCATAGCTTAACTATAGAAGGGGGGAAAAGTTAATAAAAGGGGCTGGGTCAGCCTAACCGCAACCCATACAAGTTATGGAAATAAACGGATAATTTAAAATAAGAAACATAGTGCGGTTGTAATCTTTAGATCGATGTGTTATTAATTTTAATGAATTTTAAACTTTAAGGTCATTCTTATTTTGTTATTTAAACTTTAAAAGTCATTGTTGTACCTTTAAAACTTTAAAAACTTCTCATTTTGTCCTTTAAGTTTTAAAAATTATTATTTTACTCTTGTTTTAAAGCTCTCCATTTTGTCTTATATTTTTCAATTTTCCTTTCAAATAGACATGATTAAACCCACGTGATTCACACATGGGTTACCTGTAAGGAAAAAATTGAGATTTTATTACTCTCAGGTTTTGTTTTACATTTACACTCTGATTTAACTTTTTTTCATTAGCTCTCATTTAAGAAATGTCTATGTACACATTTCTTCTTGATATTGTTTGTCAATATTTTCTTACCTTTAATGTATAACTTATCTTCTTTAGTATTCAAATTCAGATATCGGCAAACAATATCGACTTATTAAATGAGTTACACATTAAAAATGAGAAAAAAGGTGTAGATAAACCCTTCCTGAATGAGAGTTCAGATAAAAAAAAAGTGTATCAAATGAGAGTCTAAATATAAAACAAAGCTTAAGAGTGGTTAAATCTTATTTTAGCTATTACAAATGACCTATGTGTGAATCATGTGAGCTTAATTCTGTTTATAATCGAAAATTTAGGATATAAGTGAGGAGTTTTGAAAGTTCGGAGGTAAAATAGTGACTTTAAAATTTAAAGGGTAAAGTGAAAAGTTTTGAAAGTTCAACCAATGAAGCGATGATTTTTAAAGTTTAAGAGACAAAATAAGAAAAACCCTAAAATTTAGAGGCATTTGTATTAATAACTTTAGATCAATTTAAGGATGATTGGAACGTTATAATGTGAATCATTGTATATATATACCTGGACTCTATATATATGTAGAGTCCTTGAAGGTATAGTATCTATGAAATATTTATGATACCTGTCACCAATATCATGAATTCATTTTGTGCTAGAGAGGCCTGGAATGATACTTGCCATTTGCAATATACTTGTCACAAGTAGACATTTAAGAAAGGTTGGGATGAAGGACGTATATGAATGCAACGGACTTTTGATGTGTCTTTTCAAGCTAAAATGCAGTTCTTACATATTCCATAAAAAATGCATTTCTTAGATATACCTCAAACTTTAGCATAGACAAAATTAATGCATGAAAAATTTCTTTTTTTTTTCTTTTTGAAAATAAAGAGTCAAATCTTTTGTCTAATTTTTGGTCTCTAAAATAATGTCCAACTAATTATATTATGACATATTATTTATCAAAAAGCACGTAATAATTGAATAGATATTATTGAAATAATATCATTTAAAAATAATAATAATATTATTTTTAAATGATATTATTTCAATATTTTACTTTTCACACCTTTTTTTTAATAGATTTTCTTACTACTATATTACTTATTCATAAAACTACTTTTAAAGACAAAATTATTTTAAAGAAATACTCATTACATACCCCACCTTAAAAAAATTATTGTGCCATAGTTTTTCTAAAAAAATAGATATGAATTATGATGGTCAAGAGTCTCCCAACAAAAAAGTACGCTTTTTTTTGCCCTTCAATTTTTTTCATTTTTTTAATAATTGAAACTCGCACTGCTTACGAGTTGTCTTAGTATGAACAAAAAAATCAAATAATAAATAATTGTGCATAGTGGCTTTTCTTACAGGAAAAAATGGTGTATATACGAATTTATTTTTTTATAATATGAAAATTCGTGATGGTGTATTTAGATTTTTTCGGAAGAAACTTGTCAAGAAAACAAAAGTAGAATTAGCAAAAACAATTTAAAGTTCTGTTTTTTTCCCTTAGTCAGGAAAAACAAAAGTGCAATAATTTTTTATAACGAAATTAGAGCCATTTTTTAACAGAAGTGGAAGTTTTTGCTTTGAAAGTGGAAACATAGTAGAATTTATCTTTTTAATTAACTTTTAGCAATTTAAATCATTAGATTCAGTTGAATTTATAAGGATGGATAAAAGTGCTTCTTTAAAGTTCAACATATAAAGCGTACGATTTTTTTTATTTTTAATCTTTTTTTTTCTTTTTAATCAATGATATTATATATGACCTTCTAATCTACAGAGTACGCATCCTTAGGTGTAGTTATGAGCCTGTTTGGCATGACTTCTATTAGTAATTGTTGGTGATTTTAGTCAGTAAAAAAAAGAGAGCAAAAACTATAGATTTTCAGTAACTATATAGAATCATATTTTTAAAAGTATTTTATCTAATCAAAATAGTAGGGGTGTTCTTGGTCAGTTACCATCGGTTTTGGTCGGTTCGGTTACCGAACCACAGTTGTCGGTTTGTAGAATTCAGAAACCAAAACCGCACCGCATACCAAGAGTATTCGGTCAGTTAACCGACCGTTCATGGTCGGTTTCCATTGTCGGTTCGGTTCGGTTCGGTTTTCAGCAGATAGTAATCTAATAGTATACAAAAAGCGTACTATTAATTTACCACATTTTATTTTATTTTTTTGTAAAAGAATTGTTAAAATAGTACAATGTATTGTGTATTGTTCAGGTTCTTTTTGAAATGGTGCTAAAAAAAAAAATACTATAATGGCAATTGACATTTATAATTTGTCATAGTACTTATATTGAAATCATTAAAAATCTTTGAGAATGATATATATATATATATATATATATATTATATTTGAGTTTTTTAAATTGTTTTCAATTTTCATGAGACCAACAAACTTTACTTTAAGTATAAAAGAGAAACACCTAATAACCTTTTGAGAAAAGCATAAGCAAATTAAGCATAATGAGTCATATAAACCAAATTTTCAAACCAAACCAACATAATGAGTCACCTAACCGAAATTTTTAAACTGAACCGAACCGAACCGAATCGAAATTTTCAAACCGAAACTGAACCGTCCAGTAGTGGACGGTTCGGTTAACCGAACCGAACTTGTTTGGTTTTCACGAAACAGATTTTTTCGATCTTTTGTCGGGTGGTTTCGGTAGGTTTTGGTTTTTCGATTTTTGTGTACAGTCCTACAAAATAGTTTGATTTTGTTTTTTTAAAGTTACAAAAATATTATATTTGAGCTTATAATATATTATTAATACTTTGATATAAGTTTTAAAGTCTATTTCAAAAGTGCTTTTTGAGAAGCCACATTTTATGGTTTTGACAGGAAGTACTCCTAGAGAGTATAAGCACTTCTGACAGTTTATCCATATATTTTCAGAAATAGTTTTTGGACTCAAGAAGCTAAAAACAGCTTCTAGAAAGTCCTTCCAAATAGGCCCCATGTTTGGTTGTTGGGTTAGTGGGTAGGAAAAAAAATGAAAAAAACTATTTAAGTGTAAGGATTTTTTTTTTTTTTTTTTGATATTTTGAAAGGAGTGTAACAAGTAAAATGAGGAGTAGCTTAAGAAAAAGGATGTAAAAAGTAGAATAAGGTATGTCAATAGACACCTTTAGTAAAAATACAATTATCTCCTAACATATTTATGGGTAAAAGCATATTTTTTGTATAATACAAAAAAAAAAAAAAAAAAACCTTAGTAACAATTCGCCACAAAGACCTTCAAAAAGAGGTGACACCATAACTTAAAATAGATAAAACTATAATGATCTCACGTGACACATTGTGCATGAAATGCACTATAATTTCAAAACTTTAAATTTTATACATAAAAGTTTATTCTGTCTTGGGCAAGACTTACAGAAGGACAAGTATTTTGGCTTTACCAGTAACTTCATGTCATTTTAATTGTTAGATTAGTTTTTCAATGGTCTCTATGGCTAGAGATAGTTTTGCATCACGCATTTCGTAGACCAGAGTGTTAAAAAATCAATCCAATGGCTTAAGTGACAGAACGTATCGGTTAGACTAAAATGTATGTCTTACCATAAGAGCCTCTTTATAGAGTGTCTGAAAAACTTGATTCAAACTAATGATTTAAACTCAAACAGTATAAAACTCTCACATGCATTAGCATAAGTAAAAATAAGCTACAATGTTACCCTTTTATATATTATAATATTTTAAATTAAGTTGCCACACACTCTGGTAGTCTTGATTTGCTCTTTAGAAATAAAAGTTAAGATAAGAACTGCATTAGGTTTTGTGATGCTTTCAATAAAATCAAGAAATATGATATTTCTTGTAACTTTGCAAACAACTCTTCCCACCCAAGCAAGACCACCACCACTCCATGAGTGGGCAATCATTGTACCTGCATTTAGACGGCCGCCACAACCATAATCGATTAACTTTTACTTTTAACTTTTTGTAATTGTTTTGGTTTTTTTTCCCTGTTTTTGACTTTATCCGTAATTAGGATGGAATCTCAGTGTATCCATTAATGTGTAATCATTCACTTTGATCTTCTTCTTCTTTTGATATGTGCAATAATCATTATTCAACCGTGTTAAACCACAAAAAGGAAAAAAAAAAAAAAAGGAAAAAGAATCAACAGCTTGACAATTAAAACGTCAACTTCAATTCGAGGGTAAAATAACCAACTTTTTTCCACACGCCAGATTAGTTTTTAGCCTTCTAAATATGCGACACTAAATATTTTGAGGGAGTGATGCGTCGCGTTTGATTCATAAATATGAATTACACGTATAAATTATGTTTTAAACTATTTTTATGGTACTTTTTCTTATAAAATTTAAATTTCTGTTTGAATCTACAAATTAAACAGATTACACATCATTTCCTAGAGGTCCTTTCATGACAAGCTCATCGGAGACTGAAGGCATATAACGTTCAATGTTGAGCAAATAAAAAACAAAAATAAACATTCAGCTGCAAACTATGCATTAACCAAATAAAAAAAAGAACAAAAAAACAAAAAACTAAAAAACGAGAACCTTTACTGTTAATACTGCGTCGATAATCAGCTACATTTTCACTACTGACTGTACATCAACAGACAACCAAAAGCAAGCAGGTATTGACTGTTTTCATTTGGATTTTACTTACTACAAACTCCCACGCGCTGTCCCCTCCTGCGGCGCGTGCGTCACACAAACCGATCCGATGGCTCACGCGCCATCATCCACTTCTGCATCATCAACTCCCTGTAGAACCTCTCGATGAACTCCTCCGCCGCCTTGTCCACGTGGAACCCCCCATCCTCCTCGTCACAGCTACCACCCGATCTAAACGACAACGATGACTCCTTCGTTGTCGTTTTGATCCTCCGGGAAGATGACCCCGAAACCGGCGTCCTTAGAGGAGATTCCGCGTCCTCCGCGCGACGATTAAACATCTTGAACGACCCCACAGGAAGAACGACGTCGTCTTGGTCGTCGAATAACGGAGGTGGTTGGGGAAGGATACGGTTACCGGGACCGTGACCGTGACGGTGACGGTGACGGGTGTGCTTGATGTAACTGTAATTATGATAAGACTTGTGCTTGGTAACGTGGAAGGAGGAGGAGGAGGAGGAGTAGCGGCGGTGGGGTGGGGAGGAGCTGCAGCTGAACTCGTACTCCCGGGGGGAGACGAAGGACATGCGGACGTCGTGGGAGGTGCACCCGAGGGCGGTGTTGTGGCGGAGCATGAGGTCGTTGAACGACTTCCCCAGGATCTTGCCACGTCGCACCATCACCTTCAGATCCGGCATCGCCAGCTTCCGCGACCTCTTCTGGATCATGAATATGATCAGACGGACCGCGTTGCTCAGCTTCTTCGAAATCAACGGCGGCGGTGACGGGCACTGTTCTAGTACTACTTCCACTTCCACCATAGTGTTTCTTTTCTTCGCTTGGGAAAAAAAGAGGAGTCTCCTTGTTTTTATTATCGAAGACAAAGAGAGGGGAGTAAAGAAGGAATTATAAGAGGATAGAGTAGTTGTTCAGTGGCAGAGGAATGGAAGAGAGGCACTTAAAGGACCCGACGATGTAAAAGTGGGTCCCAACAGACGATTATTTTTATTTTTATTTAATTATTATTTGAATTAAATTATTTAATTATTATTATTGTTAAATATGACTTTGTTTTGTGTTGTCGAGCACTTTATGTTTTTATTTTAGCTCTTTTCTTTTCTGGGGGTTAATTGTGTTATGATGTGCCTTATAATTGGAAGATGTAGCTAGCTAGTTGAAAGGTCTCGTTTGAGGATTTTTGTTTGAATTATAATTTGTAAAACGTTTTTATTCACAGAAAGAAAAAAAAAAAAAAAAAAGAAGAAGCAAGATGAATGGTCGTCATCAATTTGGATTGAAACCGCTACATTTTGCGATATGGTCGCTTTTGGACATAATTGTCTCCATTGCTAAATTTATTAGAAAATGAACCGTATTGTTTTTTTTTCTTTTAAAATATTTTTATAGTTAAGATTCCATTCAACGGCAAAGGGAAAAAAATCGTAGTTCAGTGGGCGTTTAAATTTTGGTCACAAGATCATGACAAGACATATATATATATATGTCCATTAGTTTTATATTTTCTATATATGTAGTACTTTTTCAGATTAAGGAATTTTAATTCGACCAATTTTTCTGTTTTAGAAAAATTTAAATCGACCAACTTTTTTTATTTTAATTTTTTTGGCGTGGGTGTTAGAATTAAACATCAACTTTTGTTCATCTGTTGACGTGGAAATTTCAGAATAAATTTTCAGTGAGAATATATGCCTGTTGTTTAGTTTTTGATTTTCTGTGGTTAGATCAGACAGTGGCCACATCAGATTATAAGGAAAAACTAATAGACATAAGGTGGTGCTTGTAGTTTCATTTTGTCATGCGTCAAATAATGTAAATTTAATTGTCCCGTTTGGTATGGTTTTAAGAATTTTTGAAAATATTTTTACACTTTTTTAAGGTACAAATTTTAAAAACACTCTTAGCATGATTTTCAAAAAATTTAAATGTTTCAAAATAAAACTATTTTCATCTATTTTTAAAATACTATCCAACGGAATATGTCTTAAAATTTTTAATTAGTTTAATTAAAAATGCCACATCGAAATAGAATAAAGAATATTGCACAAAAATATATACTTGTTGACCGGCCACAAGATAAATTATTTTTCTATTTTTTGTATTTTCCTATTTTCCCTCTTTCTTTGCTCATTTTGGAAGTTAAAGAATATAAATGCAAACCAACCATCGTGCTTTCCTAATTCAACAAGCATCAAATGGTTGTCTTATAATTTTTTTTTTTAAAAAGTTATATTATTGAATATTTGAGAATTTACACGCTGAAAGCTATCTACTCGCCGAAAATATTTTAATATCCGCCTGAAGGAATTAAAGACTTGCTTTATGCTTTGGATATGAACAAAAGATTATAATACGTAAAAGCTACTAAACTTATTGGAGACGTAATAATTGTGATACATACATAAAGGAGTATAAAATGAGAAAAAAAGGGACTCAAATCTTTGGTGGCAAACTTTAGTTAGGTATACATAATAGGGTGTTTGGGAGAATAGTTTAAACTATCAGTTTGGGTTTGAAAATTGTAACATATGAGAACTTTACACGTAGCTTTTTACTGTAGCATGTAAAAACTCTACACTATTTATAGTTCAAACCAATGGTTTAAACGACTCTTCTAAATGCCTTATAAGTCTTCTTTTAGCCTTTAGCCCTACCATTATCCTTGTTTAATTGTATTTAGAATTCGAAAATATATACAAGCAAGTCAAGATACTTTAAGTGTTTAATTAACTAGTTGGGAATGTTCACATATGTGAGTAAGTATAGATTCCTAAGCGTTTCACTTGTACATGAACACAATGCCGGCTCAAAAGAAATTGCCCCTAAGCTTGTAGAGAACTTTCTTTTCCCAAAATTTAGATTAATATTTATATAAAGTTTTATTTTTTATCCAAAATTTAATTTTTCACCTTTTGATTAATAGCTTTTAATAAATAAATATATAGATTTGATATCATTTTGATTTCTTTTAGAAATATTTTGTCTTTGACATAGTAATCTGGATACTTTTATTCCTAATGCAAACTACTATTGGATAACTCGTATTTTTGAGATTTATGTAGTCATTCAATCAAGAAGATAATTAAATGGACCAAGAAATTAAATTGGCATGCTATAATTCTATGAAAATTACTGTCTAGCGGATGTTTAACATTATAATGGGACAAGGATATCAAGGCCATAAAAAGGATTTTAAATTTTCTTGATTGACGGATTCCCTTTGTAGAGTCTTATATATTTTTTAATATTTTTTAGATTTTTTTGTGAGGAAATTTTAACTTATAACCTCGATATTGAAGGAAAATAATGCGATCACCTTTTCTTACTCTCTCTCTCTCTCTCTCTCTGTGTGTGTGTGTGTCTCGTAAGTGTTAGTAATATTAAACCAATTAAACTCCTCTATATATTGAATAATTCCAAGCAACTGATCTAGGAGATGTAAAGCTTTTCACAACCGTTTGTGTTTTCATGATTTAGTAAAAGTTCGTTACCTGGTGATCAACGTGGTCACAGGCAAATAAGTAGAATGTTCTTAATTATAGATGTACGTACTAAAATGATTTACTAATTTATATTATATAAATATATATATATTTTTCTTTTTTAAATGGATTGGTTCACTAGTGGCTTTGAGGCTCTTCTTGAAGGTTTTGGAGACTTAGGAGGTCAGTTTCATGTCTTTTTTTTTTTTTTTTCTGCAGGTCATGCGAGGCAATTAAAAGAAAGTTGTAGAGTCACATTATACAACATGTGGATTAGATACCGAAAAAAAAAAAAAAAAACCTTCACAAACTTTAAAAAAATAAAAATAAGAAGAACAATAAAGAGTGATAACGACCACCGTGGTACTGAATGAGCCCTGGTTGTATCGAGTTGGCACTTGGCAATGGCAGCTGTAGTATTATTTTCTCTCTCATAAAACAAACCAAAACCAAATGAAACAAGTTTTTAGTTAGCCGAGGATTTATGTCTTTTCTCTTTCAATCAATTACCAGCAATATATAAGCTTTAAATGCCTTAAATTTTTAAGGGTAAGTAAATTTTGTTCTGATATATACACACACACACAACGTATGTAGATCTTTTTAAGAAATTTATGAGACCAAAAGCTTGTCACTAATCACAATAAAAGAAATACCCTTTCGCTGAACAAAGAAAGAAATACTCTTTATAAGTTCTTTCTTTTCTTTCTTTTTTTCCCTAAATAGTTACAATGTTAGATTGGTAGTAATTTCATGCCTACGATTTAAGATCTAAACACGCATCTAATTATTCGGTAATTCTACATTTATCTTATTTTTTTGGTTTAAAATTTCCAATTTTTTTTTTAAGTTTTAAATTATAATGATATGTTTCATTAGAAACTGCAGAAATTAAAAGAGTGTAAGAATAGAAGGTAGATTAATTATATGAAGCCATTGGAAGATATACATACAATGCAAGTATTGATGTGTGTCATTAGCAACCACAGAACATTGTCGTCGATCACATGGCCATTAAAAATGTTGGGTGTCAGCTGAAGGGTCCATTAGCAGCAATATTGTTTTTACTTTAATTAGTTTCACCTAACAGTTATATATTACTTCTACTTTACTCAAATCAATAAATAATGACCTCTCACCTAACAGTTATGTCATAATTTATACATGATATATACGCTTCATCTACTGTAGATGCTCCTATATATCAACATCATCCGATCTGGTTTTCCACGTTTATTTTTCACCGGCCTTCTCACCAGTAGCTACAAATTAGGAGACTTTTTTCCCAACACTCTGGGTAGTACATGCAATGGCTTTTGGAATTTTGCATTGAAATAATATTCCATTGGTAGGCCAGGGCCTAAGTGCTCTTATCTCTATCTAGCTAGCAAGCTGGAACTCAGATTGCTCACATGGAATAGCGTTTGTAAGAGATTGCTCTTTATATATGTATGTATGTATGTATCCGGTTTCCATTGTTACAGTTCCAATGAATATTCTTACTATTACTATTGTCCATTTGATATAAATCTAACGATTATAAAAAGTAGATAGTCGACAAAAAAATTATAATAATTAATGAGTTAGAATTCTTATCATGTTATATCATTAATTGTTGTTAAAACATACTCTTTTTAGATATGAAACCATTGAAGACGTAACTATTGAAAATAAA
>CAMOHE010039682.1:0-15984 GCA_946598075.1 Artocarpus hirsutus
GACAATTGTCATTATTATCATTGTCATTACAACAATAATAGTAAACTTTCCATAATTATTAATGTGTATAATAATTAACTATACACATTCAAAACATTGAAATTCTTGTATTCTTGAACTTGGTGCTCACCATTTTTAATTTATGGTATAGAGCTCATGATCATTATTGATATGGGTTTCTTTTACTGAACTGCTATCATATAGGAATTTTCACATAATCTTAGTAAGTTGAAAATTCCACTTTTGCCAATAGCATCATCTTTTTGGCTCATGCATGAAATTAATAAATCATAAAATCTTGGTTTAGCACATCAAATAATTATTTTTAATTATTTTAATGTATTATTATAACATTACATTATTACATGTTTCATAAATAAAGCACATTATTTTGTGCATTCACAACATTAATTATTTCTAAGGTCTTACGGCTATTAAGACCTTTAAATTTGTGTGTTAATGAATGCTAAACTTGTACTTTCTTAAGTACTTAGCTAAGTCATGAGGGAAAAACCCTCAATTAATTATAGTTATTAACGTTTGAATTTTTCGGGTCATTACAATTTCTGCATTAACAGTTGTCCAAATGGTGAGTAGTAGAGTTATTACAAAATTAATACAACATAACAAGTAAATCCACTATCGAGTCTACCAAAAAAATAAAGTATTCAAATCTCCCACATTCAAATTCAATAAAAAAGAAAGAAAGAAAATATCATTAATCCGTATTAAGACAAGTGCATAAAAGGCTTATAACATTATTTGAAATACATTTTTTAGGCTTTTATTTATATAAATTGTTCATCATATAGTAAATTGCTCATGATTATATATTATTGAGCAGATCTTATAAGACTTCATAACTATGCTTAAATGTTTTAATTATGTATGAAGCAGTGTTCATATTAAAGGGATATATGTAAATGATATAGTTTAAATTTTATGCTCATTAGTTAATAAGCTCTCAAACACCTATTTGATATAGTTGTTAAATATCATATAAACGAAATAATGTATGTGCTAAGATCATATATAAATTATCCATTAATGAATAAATAGTACACAAGGATAAAGACATAGTTATATCGTTTAATGGAAAATTAGTTTTGCACTAATTTTGAATGTCCTTGTGGTCGATCAACTCAAAGTGTTTGGTTATATATGTGAACAAGCTTAAATTTAATATCTAAAATATTAATTATGTTTGATTTATATGTGAATAAGTTAATAAAGTTAAATAAATTTATTAGAGCCTCAATTACGTGGTTACATTTGAACTACATGCTAGCTCAAAATCTCATATGAAATGAATCTCGAAACTAATTTGGAATTCTTACATAATACGTAAATATACTTATTTTAATGTGAAATAAGTATTCTACAATTTCCATTTCCTAAATTTGATTAATTTTGGAATTAAAAGTTGTAACACGACTAGCCTAAAAAGCCCTATTGACAAAAGTTATATGATTAACTATAAAAATTCTTCCTGAATTATAGCCTTTGTAACACTTTGTATCCCGAACTTCAAAACGTAACATCTGTCCCCTCCAAAGTATGAATTATTAACAAAAATAGTCATTCTGTTAGAATTTTAACAAAAAATTGATAAATTATTATAAAATTAAGGGTATTTTGGTTATTAAAATAACCATAAAAATTAAAACTATAATAAAAATAGTCTTAATTAATTATTAAAAACAAAAAAAATCAACTAAAACCGTTATATTATTGGAATCTTTCTTTTTTGATATGCCAAAATTTTCTTCAATATTTTTTTAACACCTAAAAAAGTATTTTGAAATTTTAAAAGTTATATATATTAGCAAAATGAAAAAGAAAACGGCATTAATATATATAATATAACACAAAATTTTCAATGATAAAAATGTTAGAACAAAACTGTGATGAAAACCATCATCACCCAGGATTATTCATGTCAAATCATCAAGAATATTAATAAGATGCGGAAGCTAACCTGAATCCATTGATTGAATGTGATTCTTGAGTCCTTTGGTTGAGGATCTTCCAAGTTTGGTACGTAAATCCTCCTTCACAGAATGCTCTGTAATTTCTCTGTAGATGGGGAACAGAAAAATAATGTACATACTGACTTGGGGATCACAACCCCTTTATATAATTGCGAAACCCTAGCAATTATCCTTAATTACCAATTTAGCCCATCATAAAATTAGTAATTACCCTTTTGGTCTCTACACATAGGAGGCCCACACTTAATGATGCATTAAAAGCCCAAAACCAAAATTGATCACTTTTAATTGGGCAACTTTATCTGATAGCCTTTAATTCATATTTATTTAATATATTAGCCTATATATTGGATTTTGATCCAACAAAAAAGACTCTGATAGTATTAAAAAATTTCTTTCATATTGTTGAAGTTTTTATTGGTATTTATAACTTTTAAATTTTCAAATTGAGCATAAAAAAATAAAATTTTAAAGAAAATTTCAATATATTAAAAAAAGAGAGATCTACGTAGTAGTATATTTTAAATTTTTTTTTTGTTTTTGATCATCAATAAAAACTATTTTTATTATAGTTTTAATTTTTTGTTGTTTTTATAACTATGATTATCAAAATACCCCTAATTTTAAAATATTTGTCAATTTGCCATTAAAATTCTGACAACAGAAAGACTATTTTTGTTAACAATTCATACTTCAAGAAGAACAGATATTATATTTTGAAGTTTGGGGGACAAAGTGTTACGAAAGCTATAGCTTAAGAGAATTTTTGTAATTAATCCAAAATTTGTAAGTAAATGATACGTTAGAACTATGTCGTGGGCCCCTTTCACTCTTGCAGGGTAATGGACGAATTTTCGAACCCATTTTTTTCCAACCTTAGAGAACCCAAATCTTTAGGTTGAGATCTGATTAGAAAATATCAAACAAACAAAAAAACATGAAAATGAGATCAGACTAAAGAGCAAATACAATGATTTATAGTTGTTTGACATAATGTAACTTATCTCAATTATGCTTATTAAACTTGCCATTGAAATTATAGGTCATACAATTTGACTCTCTTTTACATGCTCTCTCAAAATAGAGTGTAAGAGAAAAAAAAAATCAAAAGGATGTTTGAAAAAATTAGTTATAATCAAAATTTTTAGTTGTTATAGTGTAAATCTTTTATATGCAACAATGATAAAAAAAAAAAGTGAACTACAATGTAAAGCTCTTATATATGTAGTCCAAAAGTTTCAGATCAGGCCATATTTTCTAAACACCCTATAACTATTGTAGAAGTGCAAGAGTTTGAATCATTGCTTTGTCTTGACTCTTGCTCTCCTTCTCTGTATAGAAGGCTTTTGATACCATTATAATTCAATGTCGTGTGCATCATTGCTCATTTGAAGAACCAAGAATTTAGATGAGAAAAAGATGGAAAACTTTTATGAGTCTGAAGGCAAACCAAGCAGGAGACTTTCTCCATGGAGGCGTCTACATTGTTTAAAATTTAAAATAAATAATCCTTTCAACAAAAATTGTAGCAAACATGACTTTTTCAAAATTTATTAAAGTAAATAATAGGTTTTAAAAATATTTGTAGTAAATAGTAATAAATAGACAATTTACTTGATAAAAATATTTTTTACTTATACATATGCTATGAGTTAAAAAAATTACCAGTAAATTTTTATTTACTATAAATATTTTTAAAACTTGATGTTTACTTCAAAAAGTTTTAAAAATATAACATTTTCTTCCTCTTTTCTTTTCTTTTTTTTTTTTTTAAATCCTAATAACATCTGGGCAACGAGCCGAGATATTTAATCCAGCCCATGTTTACAGCTCTCATGTTATGTTACTATTTTGGCCCTATTTATAGTTTTTTTTTATACTTTCCAACATGTTTATTAATCAAAGCAAAGGCTAACTACCACTTTATCCACTCTTAGATGTGTAATTTATGACCATAGCCGGAGAAAAATGACCTAAAATTAGGAAATTCGATGGGTGGGTGTTATTTGTGAATAGAACAAAGTTTAAGGCATAAAGTGAGTATTTTGAAAGTTGAACCACAAATGACATTAGTGACAAGGTGGGATGTGAAAATAAAATAATCCCAAAAGAAAACGAACGACATATCCTTCAAGGACTATGTTTTGACAAGCGACACGGTTTTATTTATGAAAAAAACTATCCAAAATGAAAGGCATATAGCTTCGTAATAATTAAACGACACATCAATTTTATCCTCCGAAAAACTTCACAAAAAAAAAAAAAAAGGAAAAATGACAGGGACTTTTGTTTTAATGGAAATTAATGACAACTTTTCCATGAACATAAACAACATGTCGCTTATATCGAAACAACATAAGAGGAGTTATACAAAGTAACAAATTATCGACATTTCCTTTACTACAGGACTAGTCAACGTCTTAAAAGTCATGCCTAACAAAACAAAAGAAAAACTTGGGGAAGGTAGTTAAAATTGTGAATTAAAACTTAAATGCCGTAAATATTAAAGCTTTATATTATAGTATATGAAAGTTTTACACTGTAAAAAAATTGATATAGTTTTAACTAAGTTGCGAAACACACTTAGCATAGTTGTTTTCTTTTTGCTAAAAACTTCCCCTAAAAAAAAAAGAAGAAGAAGAAGATAGGAAGCAAACGACATTTTAAATGAAATGTCATCTCTTAAAACGACAGAAACTACAAAGTTAGTAGAACAGATGACCTGTCGTTGGTGGAATAGAAAACAATATTTATTTCCTGTGATGACGAAAACTCTTATCAAATTTCAATGGCATGCTATTTCTTTCGTGATGGGGAAACGAAATTGTACCCAGAAAAAAATTAAATAAATAAAAACGTCGACTTTGTCCTTGAGAGAGCGAAGAAACCTCTTTCTTTCATGCACTTTCCAACGACATGTCGGTTAGTACTTAATAAACCAAAAAACGACATGTAACATTCAAGCCCAAAATGTCGTTCCCTTGAAGAAGAAAAAACGACACTTCTTTATATCAGCAACGAAACGATATCGAGCTAAAGGTTCTATCTAACAAATTTTATGTAATACACAGCCAGTTCTGCATTTTAGGAACGACATGTCGTTTATGCATTTATGTACTTTACGTGATAGAATGCTAGACTAAAAAATACAACTCATCGTCTTATATCAGACACATAATATAATCTCTTATTTGCAATAAAAATTTTAAAACTATTTTTTTCAAATGGAAATTGACTTTTTTTAGTTGGAAAATGAAATTTAAGGTTATATATAGGAACACCTTTTTTTTTTTTTTTAATATATAGCACTTTTGTAAATACTCTTACAGATGCGGTTTTTATTTTTATTATTTTTTATTTTTGCTCAGGCCTTATCAACGCTTAGAATGACATAACTTCATCAAACCCGTTTCTTTTCGTTTCTTTTTCCCTTTTTACCCAAAAAAACAACCTTATTAAATATTAATTTATATTGTCTCTATAACTTAAACTGCTCTACTACTCTACATGTCTTCAGTTTGATTAAGAGTGATTCTTATCATAAATTTTATTATAAATAATATAAAATTTTTATATATTATAATAAAAAAAATTATTACAATATAAAATTTTTACATCTTATAATAAAAACGATTCTCGCTAATAATTTTGGCCAAATATATTTGCAATAAACACATGTAAAACTTCGGTTGCAGCTGCTTTTATATAACCCTAGTATGATTTTTTTCCCTTTTCACGAAAAAAAAAAAAAAAAAAAAAAAAAAGAGTCGCAGCGGCATTCGGCTAGGGACGAAACCGATTGGACCTTTTTGAGGCGGATTCATAGGATATTACGAGTGAGAAATAGAGAGAAGATAATTGTAGGATTCTGACAAAGCCTCACTCATGTTCATCATTCCCAAAAACAATATATATATATATAGAGACTGCCACGTCACCTTACCTCTTCAGACATCCATTTAGCTCCGCCTTTCTCTCTCTGCTTTCTCTCTCTAAAATCCCCATTCAACCACTCCTAAAAGCCCCACCAGCGCCCATTTTCCCTCGCTCTTTCTCTCTCGCTCTCTCTTGGTCTCGTTCTCTGATCAGGATCGATCTTTGTCTGAATTCGGATCGCCATTGATATGGGTACTTTAACCATTGATTCAGTTTTTCTTTAATCGGTTTCGATTTGATTGGATTTTTTTTTGTGGTTATTTTTCATAATGGTTTTGCTTGATCACAGCGAGCGAAAACCCGTTCAAGAGCATTTTGAAGACGCTCGAGAAGCCTGACGGTGGCGAGTTCGGGAAATACTATAGCTTGCCGGCTCTCAACGATCCTAGAATCGGTAAATTCTGTTTGTTTAGTGAGAAACAGTGGGAAAATGTTGAGAAAGTTTTGTAAATGGTGTGTTTTTGTTATCCTGTGGTTAAATGAAGCACCTTGATTGATTTAAACTTGTTTTAGTTTTCGAACGAATTTTACGTTTTTTTTTTTTTTGGATTTGGCATCTCTTTTGTGATTGACATTGGTCATGATTCTTCTTGAATCTGTCACTTCTGCTTGTTTGATGAGAAGCTCTGGGAAATGGCTAGAAAGTTTTGAAAATGTGTATTTTTACGTGTGTCTGTTATTCTTTGGCCAAATGGAGCATCTTGATCGAATCTATCAACTTTTTTTTTTTTGGGCTTAATTTTGTATTTGTTTGTCATTGAAATTAATATTTGCGTTGTAGAGAAACTTCCGTACTCTATTAGGATTCTTCTTGAATCGGCCATTCGCAACTGCGATGAGTTTCAAGTTAAGAGCAAGGATGTTGAAAAGATTATTGATTGGGAGAACACCAGTCCCAAACAGGTTGAGATTCCATTCAAACCTGCTAGAGTGCTTCTTCAGGTAAATTTACATGTAAATAGGTACACGTAATGCTCTATATTTTAGTGTTTCAGTGGGTTCTCAATGTGCTGATGTGTGTATATATATATATATACATGTACATTATTTTTTTAGGATTTTACTGGTGTACCTGCTGTTGTTGATCTTGCTTGCATGAGGGATGCTATGAACAGACTAGGCGGTGATTCTAACAAGATTAACCCATTGGTGAGCTGAACTTCATGTGTTCATTTGTGAAATCAAACGGGCAATTGCTTTTTGTTTATTTGTCTGACCAAGTCCTCAGAGATAAACCTTGGTTAATTTGATGAAGATGCGTGGAGACATTATGCTTATGTTGTCATTTAAATAATGCAGGTTCCAGTAGACCTTGTCATTGATCACTCTGTTCAGGTGGATGTAGCAAGATCAGAGAATGCAGTGCAGGCCAATATGGAACTTGAGTTCCAGCGAAACAATGAGCGATTTGGTTTCCTCAAATGGGGATCGAATGCATTTGATAACATGCTTGTTGTTCCTCCTGGATCAGGGATAGTCCATCAGGTAATTGCGTCATGTGAGAAACAAGTTGGGTTTGTTTTTTGTTTTTTGTTTTTTGTTTTTTGTTTTTTGTTTTTTTTTTTTTTGTTTTTTGATCGCTTATATTGCCTCACTATGATTTATGGATTTCATAATTTGTATGGCGTATTTTCTTTTTGCAATCCTTGTACACCAGCATGAAATAATCGATGTTATAACGGCGATTTACAGGTTAACTTAGAATACCTTGGCAGAGTTGTTTTCAACAGAGGTGGCCTGCTTTACCCTGACAGTGTCGTTGGAACAGATTCCCACACAACGATGATTGATGGACTGGGTGTTGCTGGCTGGGGAGTTGGTGGTATAGAAGCAGAAGCTGCCATGCTTGGACAGGTAAATGACTGCTTAATTTCCATGGTCACATTACTTGTTTCAATCATCATTTGGATATCATTCCTGTATTTCTGTCATTGAGATGGCGTATATATGTCTGGATGAGATCCTTGCAATATTCTCTCTCTCTCTCTCTCTCTTTGTTGGAAGTTTTTCTTGGATTCTGCTGTATTGCATTTGCTTCCATTGAATTTTATGTGGACATATTAACCTCTTCATTTTATTTGAACAGCCCATGAGCATGGTCTTGCCTGGCGTGGTTGGATTTAAATTATCAGGAAAATTGAGAAATGGCGTGACAGCTACCGACTTGGTTCTGACTGTAACTCAAATGCTGAGGAAGCATGGAGTTGTTGGCAAATTTGTGGAGTTTTACGGTATACCGTCAAATTCAATAATATTTGTCTAGTAATTCCAATACCGTTAACAACTTTAACATTTAGTTTCTTGCAGCTGCAACTTCTTTAGGTAAATCATTCCAGTCATTTTCGCCCTTTCTTTCTGTTCGCAGGTGAAGGAATGAGTGAATTGTCTTTGGCAGACCGTGCCACTATTGCTAACATGTCTCCAGAATATGGGGCAACCATGGGCTTCTTTCCTGTGGATCATGTCACTCTGCAATATCTGAAACTGACTGGCAGAAGTGATGATACAGTATGTAATTTTACAAAAAAACTTTACAAAAAGTTTTTACGTTCTTCACATGCTGAATGAGTTGTATTTTTGTAGATTTCTATGATAGAGTCATATTTGCGGGCTAATAAAATGTTTGTGGACTACAGTGAGGTAAGTCGTTTAAACCACATTATGTAAAAAAATCCACTTGTCTTTAAAATTGTTGCTCAATATGGTTTCTGATTAATAAATGTTGCTTGAACTCAGCCCCAAGTTGAGAGAGTGTATTCCTCTTATCTAGAGTTAAACCTGGAGGATGTGGAACCTTGTGTGTCAGGTCCAAAGAGGTAGGTATTTTTGATATATTTTGCTTACGGGCACTCATTTAAACATAAGTTATGAAATTTACATCTTTCACATGGTGACTTTCGGGAGGTTACTTTTTGCAGACCTCATGATCGTGTTCCTTTGAAGGAAATGAAAGCAGATTGGCATGCCTGCCTTGATAATAGGGTTGGATTCAAGGTGAGATGGTAACTCAAGAAATAATTGTGAAATGTTGTAGTTGATGCGTGAAATTCCTGCCTAGGAAACTTAAGATCTTAGCGAATGTTAAATTCATTTTATGTGCAGTATTATGGATACACATACATATGTCAATTTGTCATAAATTCTTGCAATTCTTTCAGAAATCCATGCTGCCTGTTGTATTTAGAATATAGCTTATCTTAGACTGTGTGCATCTGGTATAAGGGCATATATTGCTCCCTTCTTCTCGTTCTCATCTTTCTTGCTTGCCATTGCAGGGTTTTGCTGTACAGAAAGAGTCCCAGAGTAAGGTTGTGGAGTTTGCATTTCACGGGACCCCAGCACAACTTAGGCACGGAGATGTTGTCATAGCAGCTATTACAAGTTGCACAAATACCTCAAATCCTAGTGTAATGCTTGGAGCTGCTTTAGTTGCAAAGAAAGCTTGTGAACTAGGTTTGGAGGTTAGCTCTCTACTTTTGGCTCTTGTTTCATTTTTGACCACATATTTCATTTTTGGAAGGGAAACAAAGATAATTTGCTAGATCCTATAAGAGTTCTTTAACTTTGACGCCTAAAGATTATGGTCTGCTTACCAGTCTCAAAATTATGGTTAGTTTTGTGAATTTTCTTGTATATACTATTTACAACTAAAGATTTGCTTTAATTTCTTAGGTTAAGTCCTGGATTAAGACAAGTCTTGCTCCAGGTTCTGGTGTTGTAACCAAATACTTGCAGAAAAGGTATTTCTAATCTAAAATACCATACTAAGAGACTTACATCTCCTTTTCAGTTTTATTGAAACGTGCATTTTTTTAACAGTGGATTGCAGAAGTATTTGAATCAGCTAGGATTCCACATTGTTGGATATGGATGCACCACATGCATTGGGAATTCCGGAGATATTGATGAAGCAGTGGGATCCGCTATCACTGACAGTGGTACATAACTACATATCTTTCTATAGTTGGTGGTTATTTAGATGCTACTTGTTGGATTTTTGAAAGTGATCAAGATGTGGATTTTATATTACAGATATAGTAGCTGCAGCTGTACTTTCCGGGAATAGGAATTTTGAGGGTCGTGTGCATCCTCTAACAAGGGCTAATTACCTTGCTTCTCCACCTCTCGTGGTTGCCTATGCTCTTGCTGGCACGGTATGCAGCTTAGATTTTATACATAGATCGGCTGATTATTTTTTGTCTTGTATGCTAATCTAATGTTTATATTGTATATTCCTTTTTTGGGCAATGCTGCAGGTCGATATTGATTTTGAAACAGAGCCTATTGGCCTGGGGAAAGATGGAAAGCAGGTATTTTTCAGGGATATTTGGCCATCCAACGAAGAAGTGGCGGAGGTGAGACTACATTAAATAGTTGGATGATCATCTGTAGGCGAGGGGCTATGATTTAAGGATTAGAAATTCATCTTGTTGCTTTCTTGCACTTTCTTCCAGGTTGTGCAATCCAGTGTACTTCCTGATATGTTTAAGGCTACATATGAAGCAATTACCCGAGGAAACCCTATGTGGAATCAGTTATCTGTACCTTCTGGAACCCTCTATGCCTGGGACCCCAAATCGACCTATATACATGAACCACCCTATTTCAAAGACATGACTATGTCTCCTCCAGGACCACATGGAGTGAAGGATGCTTACTGCATGCTCAACTTTGGAGACAGTATTACAACCGATCACATCTCTCCTGCTGGCAGCATCCACAAGGACAGCCCTGCTGCCAGATACCTTGTTGAGCGTGGCGTTGATAGAAGAGACTTCAACTCTTATGGAAGTCGACGTGGTAATGATGAGGTGATGGCAAGGGGCACTTTTGCAAACATTCGCCTTGTCAACAAGCTATTGAAAGGAGAAGTTGGCCCCAAGACAATCCACATTCCGACTGGGGAGAAACTGTCCGTGTTTGATACTGCAATGGTAACTTGTATTTCACTTCATATATAGCAGGGTGCTGGTGCTTAAATGAAAGTTGCGCTTAAACTAGTTATTTATTTAGTCTTTTTTATTTTGGGGGAGAATGTTCTATTTTTTATGCTTTAAGCTATAATGTCTTGTGAGGTGACCCAAGTTTGCATTTCGGTTCGTCATTATTACTTCATAGTTTTACAAGATAATGTTTTCTAGAATGAAAGTAGAAATGTCACTAAGCGCTGGGTTGTTTTTCTTGCATGATCTACTAAAATGGGGTTTTATTTAAAAAAATGGGGCTTTATTTGATTGTGTTATTATATGTGGATAGATTGCATATTCATCGACCGCTTTAAATGTATCGTTTGAATTTTTATTGCTGCAGAGGTACAAGAGTGAAGGTCATGAAACAATTATCTTGGCTGGTGCGGAGTATGGAAGTGGAAGTTCTCGTGATTGGGCTGCTAAGGGTCCTATGCTACTGGTATAATATTTGACAGCTTCCAATTATGTATAATTTCCATATGTCATATGCAGTGATATAATGCTTATAATTCAATTCTTCTGTCTCAGGGTGTGAAAGCTGTCATAGCAAAGAGTTTTGAGAGGATTCATCGAAGCAATTTGGTGGGCATGGGCGTCATTCCCTTGTGTTTTAAGTCTGGTGAGGATGTGGAAACTCTTGGATTAACTGGCCATGAACGATACACCATTGATCTTCCGAGCAGCGTGAGTGAAATTAGACCTGGTCAGGATGTCACAGTGGTGACGGACAATGGCAAGTCATTCACATGTACTTTACGTTTTGATACAGAGGTACTATGACCGAATTTTTTTATTTCTCGCATATTTCATTGTAGTGTACTCAAGATCCTGTTGGTTTATGCTTCGCATTACCGTGGACTTGGTGCAGGTTGAACTTGCTTACTTTGATCATGGAGGCATTCTGCCGTACGTCATCAGGAATTTGATCAACTCGACACACTGAATTGGCGCGTTGTTTGGAGAGCTCAACACCATTCCAACTCTTCCCCAAGATCAAATTATTGCTAGCGGGTCGGGTTGCCAGTTTTAGAGCTGACCCCAACTATTTTAGAATAAAGTTCCCTTTAATATTATTCAATCAGATTGGACCTTCATTTTTTTTAAAATTTTTTCCCCTGGATTTGGTTGACGCTATAACGTATTCTTTACGCTAGTACATATAGGATCTAAATATTCACAACCCTACTGATGCTTTTAAACCAGCTTCTTTTTTTTTTTTTTTTAATGAAGGGTAAAATTATACTTGTACTTTAAAAAATGGTCAGATTATTTGCGTCTAAGTGCCACGTGCAATGCGCATGAAAGTAATTTTACAAGTTTTATATCGCGTTAAAGTTTTAAAAACTATTCTTTTTCTTTTTTTAGTAATAGAGGTTTTATGTCATTGTTAACATTACTATATTTGTTAAGATGAATTGGTGGGAGGAAAAAAAATGTCTAATAGAGAGGGCAAAATGAAAAAATAAAGTATTTTTAAAAAAGCTTGTTGTAAATATGCAACAAGTGGATTGTAAAGTAACCTCTAGCAAAAAAAAAAAAAAAAAAAAGGAAAAAAGAATAATGAGGAGAAGATAAAAGTTAAAAAGTAAAAATAAGAAAAAGTGGGGCAAAAAGGCAAAAAAAAATAGGGGAGACATTGACACTGACATTCAGTATTGGAGCGCGCATCAAAAGAGAGTCAAACTTTTTATGCACACGTGTAGATATGGATAAAACGTCTCTTCCAAATAAAGGAAAATTACATTGGAAGCCTTTAATTTTTGTCAATATTACAGTGACATCAATTTAAGTACGCTTAATTATAGTTAAATTTCCTGATCTGAACTTAATTACGATAACACTCTCTTTCGTCCGTGAATAAAACTGAATAAATTTTCCTTTTTTGAAAGTTATAATTTCAAAAATTGCCTCGACGTCCTCAACGATCTGAAAGCAAATTTTGTAGCCCCTAGAATAGGAGATTCCTATACTAGGTACTAAAAAAATAACATATTGGTACGTCTTTGTTTTTCGGTTGTAAAATTAACAAAATAAATAATTTTGATTAAATCCAATGATTAAAAACAAAGCCTTGTTATTAGGGATCTATACCGTAAAAGGAACCCTAGAATAGGCATAAAAGTTTTGTCATCCCTTAAATAGGGTATAAACACCAATAGACCACCCTATATATTTATTTTTTTCTTTTTTGCCCTCACCAAAAAATAAGTTTCTACTTTTTGTTTACCTTATGTATCTAGTTGATTTTTTTTTTTTCCATTTTCTTATCATTGGTATCCTTTTTCACAAATATTTCAGTATTTCTTTACACTTTTGTACTGATGTCTAACTTCCATTTAAAAAAAAAAAAAAATTGTTAGATTTATTGGCTTCAATAACAAAAATTACGAAATTAATCTATGCATATTTATACTTATTGATCAAAATAGTGTAAATAACATTTATAACCTCTACGAAATTGAAGTAAAGGAAAAAGGTATACTAGTTTGCTTATTTACCACCAAAAGAACTACCACCATTTAAGTTTTTCAAGGGAATAAACAGAATAGCTGTGCAACGATACCAACTTCATCAAGTGAAAAAGACCTCATATAACTTGAGCAGAAAAAGAAAGACCAATAATATGTAATAACATATATTTATCTCTAAACACAAGCTCTTCTTTAAAAGGGTTCAGACGACTTTCTATCAACTGCTCAATGTCCTAAACCTGTTCCAGAACCCAGAAAAGCCACAATCATTTTATCATTAGGGGATGTAATTGTAAATAAATATGTAAAACGACGAAAACAAAAATGTGGAGTTAGCACTCAGCAGAGCAATAGTGTACACCAAAAGTCTAAGGTGCATGGTAACAGTAAGATAGAATATGTAAAAACTGCTCCATATTTTAGGGAAACCGTTTCTACATTAATGTAAACGGCTTTTACATTAATGTTCTAAGTAAACGGTTTCATGCCATAATTGTGGTCCATTATTGAGTTTTAATCCATCAATTGCTTCCTATATAAGTTTAGAAACCATCATTTTGCTTGTTGATGGAAAGAGCAGAGAAGGGAAACAGAGAGGTAGAAAACTACAGTGAGTTTGGGTCCTCGTTCCTGCAAGCTTCTTTTTAGTTTTGCACTATCATTTTTCATGGAGCTTGTGAAGGAATGGAAGCTCTCAAACAGGAGGAAAGCAGCAGCTGCAAGTTAGATTTGCAGAGAGCAACGGCGGCAATAGCGGGAGGTACGCCGGTTTTACGCTTCCGTCTTATGCGTTTTATATGCATTAAGTTGTCGCATATAATGTTTTAATGCTTACAGTTGGCATCAAAACGGGTTTAAATCTTCACCTTATGTATTAGAAATCTAGAAAATATGTTGCATAAAAAAAAACTCAGAGTGAATTTTTTTTTTAATTTTTGGGTTTTGAATTTAGAGTTTTCTAATGAAAACTAAGGTTAAAAATCATTGGGTAATTGGATTTCTAACATTTTTGTGATTTGAAACGTCAAAAATGGTTGTAAACCCGTTGGGTCTGCAATTGGATTGTAACACAGGTCGACCGGGTGAAGAAGACCCAGATTTAGCTTAAAGACGACCAAAAAAATGACACATTGTTTGGCATTTGGGTAAGCTAAATGACATATCGTTTCGGCTGGAGAGGGACAAATTTTTCATCTCGAAAACCACAAGTCATTTTGGGCATGCCCAAAAACGACATGTCGTTTTGGCTAAGAGAGATCTTTTTGCAACAATGAAATGACATGTCGTTTCAGGCCTTTTAGGACCCAAAACGATATGTCGTTTGAACCACAAGGAATGCGTTTCAATCTAGAGAAATGACTTGTCGTTTCTGCTCAGGCATAATTAAAAAAACCTGAAAATTAATTTTTTTTTTGATATTTTCCCAGATTTCATAAATTGATGTTTTTGAGGAAAATTTCATAAAATTTTCAAATTTTCAAATTTTATGAAATTTTCATAATATCTACAATTTTGATATTTTTATGACATTTTTCATATTATGGAATAGATTATGAAAAAATCATAATTTTGAATATTCTTAATGTTTAGTATTTGTTGTGAATATTAGGCAATTTTGGTGTGGATATAAATTTTGTGAATTTATGTACATATATTGTTCATTATGTATAATTCATGATTTAATTATACAAGCAATATTAAGTTGTGTAATTTAGTACATTTAAAATTTGTATATTTATGTGCTAGATTATGCTTTTGAATGTATAATTTTAATTTATACATAATGAATATTAGTACATAAAATTGTTGATATTTGTTCATATTTATTAATATTGCTTTAAGTTAATGCAATTTTTTTTGAACAAAGTTATAGAATAAAATGTCTAGTGATCCATAAAAATTGTATTAATTAGAGTGTAGTCACAGCAACTTTAATTATATAAAATTATATATTAAGTGGTTTAACATCACATTTAGAAAAAGGACATTTATTGTAATTAATCATAATTGATATAATAAATTTTATCCCACAAGAACTTTTCTTATATTCTTATGATTAATTAGGATATAATATCAAATTATATTTCTTAATTTACCTATAAGGATTAAGAAAAGGAACATAATTTGATAGTTTTATCATAAAGTTAAGTGAATATAATTGAATTAAAACTTTAGCCACAGGCAAGTTTTACATTACTAGATTCATAATTCTAAAGAAGATAAATTTAATAATTTATCATAAAGTTCAATGAATCTAATTGAATTAGAGCTTTATGTCACGTCCCAAAAGAGCTCTTGTTGAGAGGTGGACAACCCAGGATTTAAGTACTGCTTTTCGGTCCTCTACCTAGCCGATGTGGGACTTTTTGTACGTTACATTCTCCTCCACCCAATCGCGTGACGCCCTCGTCACGGA
This sequence comes from Artocarpus hirsutus, assembly GCA_946598075.1. Classification (NCBI taxonomy): domain Eukaryota; kingdom Viridiplantae; phylum Streptophyta; class Magnoliopsida; order Rosales; family Moraceae; genus Artocarpus; species Artocarpus hirsutus. The sequence continues at coordinate 15,785 of CAMOHE010039682.1, forward strand.
TCGGCTCCCCTGAGGGTCCTACTAGACCGTGGAGAGTCTACACACCAGACAGGCAGTACCCCGCTCTGATACCACTTGTCACGTCCCAAAAGAGCTCTTGTTGAGAGGTGGGCAGCCTAGGATTTAAGTACTGCTTTTCGGTCCTCTACCTAGCCGATGTGGGACTTTTTGTACGTTACATTTAGCCCACATGCAAGTTT
>CAMOHE010039682.1:16004-64277 GCA_946598075.1 Artocarpus hirsutus
AGATTCATAATTCTAAAGAAGATAAATTTAATAATTTATCATAAAGTTCAATGAATCTAATTGAATGATACCACTTGTCACGTCCCAAAAGAGCTCTTGTTGAGAGGTGGGCAGCCTAGGATTTAAGTACTGCTTTTCGGTCCTCTACCTAGCCGATGTGGGACTTTTTGTACGTTACATTTAGCCCACATGCAAGTTTTATGTCACTGGATGGTCTCATATTTATTTCCTATTAAACCACAATTTACTTTTCCTGATAACTGATTTTTGGATGCTAGATATAAGTCCTTGATGGGAGGATTTGTATATAAGTAGCAAACAAATTTCTCATGTTCATGTGTTGAACAAAGATTTGGTCTCTATCACAAACACTCAAATTTATATATACTATCATATTGAGCGTTAGTGTGATATAAGCATCCAAATAAAAGAAGTAACCAAGGAAGGTGTAGCTAGAGCTTTGGACTGCATATAGAGGACAGTTTCAAAGGCTGGAGTTGTGTCATTTCTATGCTTTCGATTATGATCTTGATGTGCATATTATTTTTAGCATATTAGGATCATATTAATGCTTACATTTGGTGTCAGAGCGAATCAATTACCTCTGCCTTGAATATACAGTTTGTGCAAACATACCTGTTGGAAAAATTTTTGATTATTGGGTTTTTTAATTTGGAGTTTTTTAGTGAAAACTAAGATTAGAAATTATTAAGATACTCAATTTCTAAGATTTCTACAATTTAAAACGTCGAAAACAGTATTCGGACGGTAAAAAACGAGCAAGGTCTGTATTGATATTAGACCTTTTGAGGCAATTATAGACCCTGGGAGGCCCTACGGAAAAATAGCTTGATGCCAGGATGATAAAAAGCTTAAACTATGATCATGAGCAAATACATAAATAGACTCCCTCGAAAAGCTAAGGATTAGTAATCCTTTTTAGAAATCGAATGGATTCTTCAAGCTCAAGGGCGGGGTTATCCGATACGAATTGAAAATTTGGAAGCAATTGGCCACTTTGATCCAGACTTCCCTAGTAGTGTTAGATATATTTTGTTAGTGAAGCTGTATATTAGAGAAGCACAAAGCAGACCTTAATTGCTACTTCTACTATAGAGACTAAGTTCGTACTTGTTTTGAGACTATTATGTATGGTGTATGGATTAAAGGAGTTTCAATTATGGGCTTATAATTATGGATCCATTTTCTAGGCCATTGAATATATATCATTACAATTCAGATATGGTTTTATGGTTAAAATAAAGTGATGGTTGAATCAAGCATATTGACATTAATTATTTAGCCATAAAAGAACGTGTTAAAGGATAAAACAGTGTTCATTAAACACGTTAACACTGAGTTGATGACAGCTAAGCCTTAAATAAAGACATGTCTACAGCTTAAATTTATGGATAATGCATATTGTATGGGACTTGGTTCCTTTGTGTAATTTTTGTTATAAGAACGAATTTATGAAACTCTATTTCAATTATGATATTTTCTCATATTTAGCTTGTATACATTCAATTATTAATTGAAAAATATCATTAAGAGGACCTAGAATAAACATAGGGTTTATTTATTAAGTTACATGAGCTAGTGTTTAAGGGATATGATACATTTTAATACATGGAAGATAATATTCATTATTAAGAGAACCTATCGCCATGGTTCATGTATTTTATCTCTTGTTATGATAAACGATAAAATATATAGACCAAGTGGAAGAATGTAGAAACTGCTCCATATTTTAAGGAAACCGTTTCTACATTAATGTAAATGGCTTTTACATTAATGTTTTAAGTAAATGGTTTTATGCCATAATTGTGGTCCATTATTGAGTTTTAATTTATCAATTGCTACCTATATAACTTTCAAAACCTTCGTTTTGGCTTTTTGATAGAAAAAGCAAAGAAGGAAAACAGAGAGGTAGAAAACTACTGTGACTTTGGGTCCCCATTCCTGCAAGCTTCTTTCTAGTTTTGCACCATCATTTTTCATGAAGCTTGTGAAGGAATGGAAGCTCTCAAACCAGAGGAAAGCAGCAGCTGCAAAGTCGGATTTGTAGAGAGCAACAGCGGCAATAGCAGGAGGTACACTGGTTTTATGCTCCCGTTTTATGCATTTTATATGCATTAAGTTTTCGCATATAATATTTTAATGCTTATAGAATAACTTGTGTACCTGCTAGGGATAGTTACAGGGGGCATTTTAGGGAATTTAATGCGTAAACAACATAATATGAATCAATGGCCGCTTGAGGCCAACTCAAGTGGTTAACCGTGTGAGTATGTGTGCATTTTCACCAGTTTATGAATCTTGGTATTTTTTTTTTCTTTGTAGCCATAGGCCCCATACTACACACGAAAAAGAAAGAAAGGAAAGAAACCAATGCTATGTCAAGAACGACAGACTCCAGGTTGCAGCTAAAAAGATATGTGTGAGAACAATCTATCAATTTGATAATAATGACGTATCACTAAACAGGCGTTATCACTAGACGAAAGGCTGCTGCAGCTTGGAAATTTCAGGAAGATTTATTTATTTATTATTGTTATTTTTCAATCAAAGACTTTACGACATTTCCACCTCCAGTGAATGCAGGTCAGCATAAAAAAGATTTAAACTAGAACTACAAATTTGATAAATTAATATAGTTTATAGAGTGCTCTGATACCAATTGTTGGTTTTATAAAGCAATTTTAGATGACAACGTAAACAGAGGTGTTGTTATGTATAACAAAGATTTTCACAAAACTTAAGTTATACGATGTATAATATATTAATTTAGGCCATGCAATAATAATAAAATTGTATCAAATATAATTTTATATTTGATATAACAATAAGATTTTCAATGCATATAATTATCGTGTTGCGTATGCACGGGCTTTGGGGTTTGGAATTACACCCCCTATCCTTTCCCTGCTATATAATAACAATATAATACATATTCTACAATATGTAACAACATAATATTTTGATGGCATATTTTTCTATCTTGTGGAAGCATAACATATGTGCACGTACATTTAAAATATGATAATGGTGCTTCTTTGAATTAATGCAATGTTTCGTATTGGCACAATCATAGAGAGAGAGAGAGAGAGAGAAATGAACTGAATAATGAGGCTGCAGTCCAATAGTCGTTGCATGCACGCAAATCTACTAAACATGTATACTCACTCACCCCCAGTTTTGGAGACAAGCAATCACTTTTATAATTATGGTATGGACACAACTACGAACAAAAAGTGCATTCACAGTCTTAATTCCCAATCCATCCAATCCCTTGCTCCCCCCACGTGTACGGGCACGACCACATGTACACTTGCATTCTCCCTCTCTCTCAGAAATTGTTGGTCCTCGATTCAATTTTATTTTTATTTTTTTCTTCTCCCTCTCACTGTCTAGTTCTAAAGTAAGGAGAAGGGAATAACAAAATGTTGCTTAGACCTAAAGAAATTGCAAATGGCAAACGGCAGACGGAGTGAGAAACCAGGATTTGCAAACGTGAAAATAAGATGTTCCCCACCATCCCTATCATGATGTTGCTTCAATTACTCATCCTTTGTTTGCCGCTCTCCATCCTCATGCTCACCTGCACCTTCTCTCTCTCTCTCTCTCTCTCTCAGCAATTATACACACGGTATGAGGAGAAATATGAAATGGGCAAAAAATAAAACGACAAGAAAAAACTTAAGTATAATAAAAACGACTACAACATAGAAGGGATGGGAAACCACAATTATTATAAAAAGATAAGAAAAGAAAATGGATTGGAAACGACAACACATTTAAAAAGGGACATATTGTAAACGACACAGTTAGAAGGACAAAAAATACACGAGAAGAAAACGACAATAATCTTCAAAAACGCTAGCAATATAAAAGGGATAGAGCTGCAATAGATTATAGAAACCGGCAATAAATTTTAAAAACACAAAACACGTGAAACTACACTGTTAAAAATAAGAGATAAAAAAAGGGAACGACAAGAAAAAACGACAACAATAGAAAAAGGATGAAAGCTACAATAGATTATAAAGGTGTCCAGAATAAAAAGTACATAGAAAACGATAATAAATTTAAATGGGACATAACCTTACAACATACACAATAAAAAAGGAAAATTTTCACAAATATTATCTTTTAAATTTATTTTTTACAAATACAACATATGTCCATTTGTGGCACAATTTAACATGTAATATAAATGATAGTATGACATAACTTTTCTAAGTGTAACATGTAATATGAATGATAGTGTAACATAATTTTTTTTAAATGTGGTATAAATAAACACATCTTTTAAAAGTATAGCATAACATATAATTTTCCTATTAAAAAGGACCAAAAATGACCATGAAAAACGGCACTAGCATTTAAAAACAACTACACAAAGGGATGGGAAACGACAATAAATTAGAAAAAGGATAAAAACAGAAAATGGACAGGAAACGAGAGTATGTTTAAGAAAGGACATAATCTTACAAACGATACAATATAAAAGGACAAAAAAGGACCCGGCCAGAAAAAGCGACACCAGTATCAAAAAACGACGAAAAGATAAAAAGGATGGGAAACGACAATAATTTGGACGAAGACAGGTTTTATGGACATAACCTAACGACACAATTACAAAATGACGCAACAAAAGGGAACAATAATATCAGGAAAACACGAGGGCAACAAAAAAATTTGACACACTCAGCAAAGAAATATTGAATGATTTTTTTTTTAAATAGATTAATTATTATGGAGCAGAAGAATATTCTAATGGGTTTGACGAGAAAAGTGGAGAACACGTTTTTAGGAATTCTAAAAGCATTTTGTGCCCAAAGAAAAGATACAATTTGAACTTTTGGTTTAAAAAACACACGCAATAACACACGATACTTTGTACAGACCCCAATGCGTTCTTGTGAGGTTTTTTTTGTTTTCATTTTTAATTTTTGTTTTCCTTCGATTTTTATTGCAAGTAAAAGCAATACTTTTTTAGAAAACACCCAACATCATCTTCCGGATTCAATAGAATACAACATATTTACTATTACCCCTTAAGGTGGCATTCTTCAGTTTTTTTAATTTTTATATGTGCAATTGGTCCCAAAAAAAAGAAATAAAATGTGCAATGGGATTATAAATTACAGTTTGTAGATTCAAAATATGTATTTTTAAATTTAACTTGACTTGCCAACTTGCATGTGGCAGATCCAAGTTGACAAGTCAACTTTTTTGGTTGTTAAATATTTGTTTGTTCAACTCACGACTTTTTTTGTTATTAAATAATCGCTTGTTCAACTACTTTTTTTGTTATAAAATATTCGCTTGTTCAACTAAGTACTTTTTTTTGTTATCAAAAACAAACAAGCGAATATTTAACAACAAAAAAAAGTGAATATTCGCTAAACAAGCGAATATTTGCTTGTTTGTTTTTGATAACAAAAAAAGTGGTTGAGCAAGAGAATATTCGCTTGTTTGTTTTTGATAACAAAAAAAGTGGTTGGCTTGTTTGTTTTTTATAACAAAAAAAGTGATTCGCTTCTTTGTTTTTGATAACAAAAAAAGTGGTTGAGCAAGCGAATATTCGCTTGTTTGTTTTTTATAACAAAAAAAGTGATTCGCTTGTTTGCTTTTGATAACAAAAAAAGTGGTTGAACAAGCGAATATTCGCTTGTTTGTTTTTGATAATAAAAAAAGTGGTTCGTTTGTTTGTTTTTTATAACAAAAAAAGTGATTCGCTTGTTTGTTTTTTATAACAAAAAAAGTGGTTGAACAAGCGAATATTCGCTTGTTTGTTTTTTATAACAAAAAAAGTGGTTGAGCAAGCGAATATTCGCTTGTTTGTTTTTGATAACAAAAAAAGTGATTCGCTTGTTTGCTTTTGATAACAAAAAAAGTGGTTGAACAAGCGAATATTCGCTTGTTTGTTTTTTATAACAAAAAAAAGTGGTTCGCTTGTTTGTTTTTTATAACAAAAAAAGTGATTTGCTTGTTTGTTTTTTATAACAAAAAAAATGGTTGAGCAAGCGAATATTCGCTTGTTTGTTTTTTATAACAAAAAAAAGTGATTCGCTTGTTTGTTTTTTATAACAAAAAAAGTGGTTGAGCAAGCGAATATTCGCTTGTTTGTTTTTGATAACAAAAAAAGTGATTTGCTTGTTTGTTTTTTATAACAAAAAAAGTGGTTGAGCAAGCGAATATTCGCTTGTTTGTTTTTGATAACAAAAAAAGTGATTCGCTTGTTTGTTTTTTATAACAAAAAAAGTGGTTGAGCAAGCGAATTGAGCAAGCGAATATTCGCTTGTTTGTTTTTTATAACAAAAAAAGTGATTCGCTTGTTTAGCGAATATTCACTTTTTTTTGTTGTTAAATATTCGCTTGTTTGTTTTTTATAACAAAAAAGTACTTAGTTGAGCAAGTGAATATTTAACAACAAAAAAAGTGGTGGAGCAAGCGATTATTTAATAACAAAAAAAGTTGTGAGTTGAACAAATAAATATTTAACAACCAAAAAAGTTGACTTGTCAACTTGTATCTGTCCACATGCAAGTTGACAAGTCAAGTTAAATTTAAAAATACATATTTTGAATCTACAAACTGTAATTTATAATCCCATTGCACATTTTAGTTCTTTATTTTTGGGACCAATTGCACATATAAAAATTAAAATAACTGAAGAATGCCACCTTAAGGGGTAACAGTAAATATGTTGTATTCTATTGAATTCGGAAGATGATGTAGGGTGTTTTCTAAAAAAGTATTGCTTTTACTTGCAATAAAAATTGAAGGACAACAAAAGTTAAAAATGAAAACAAAAAAAACCTCACAAGAACGCATTGGGGTCTGTACAAAGTATCGTGTGTTATTGCGTGTGTTTTTTAAACCAAAAGTTCAAATTGTATCTTTTCTTTGGGCACAAAATGCTTTTAGAATTCCTAATTAAAACGTGTTCTCCACTTTTCTCGTCAAACCCATTAGAATATTCTTCTGCTCCATAATAATTAATCCATTTAAAAAAAAAAAGTCATTCAATATTTCTTTGCTGAGTGTGTCAAAAATTTAGAAATTAAGAAAAAGGTTGTTGAGCGAGCTAGTACTAATAACTCATATACAAGTGTTGTTTGGTATTTCGGTTGAAACCTATTAGTTTCAACAAACAAAGAAGATAAAACTTTTAACGTCTGTAATAGAAAGTAAAAAATTCCTACATTATAAACTATAAAGTATAAAGCTCTCACATAAGTCATTTCGTTTACCGATGTCATTTTGAATTTATTTTACTTCATAATTTATTTATCCCCACAAATTCCTACAAGCATCTTCAAAGTCCCAAACTCTATAACTTCTGCCAAACCAGATGCTTGCGTCCCTAGAAAAAATTTACCTATAAATAATACTCTAGTCGTTTTCCCTAGGAATCCGTTGACAATTCTTCTGTCCTCACATGCAAGTTGGCAAAAGAAAAATGTAAGCTGGTTACATTAATGATCTACAAACTATATATTTCTTATTTCGCCAATTGCACAGTTTAAGTACCTGAACAGCAGGATAACAGTAACGTGCACGTAGATTGCTAGAAAATTAACGAAAATAGGCCAAAAAAATAAACAAAAAAAAAAACAAAAACACACATATATACGTAGAAAACCCTAAACGAGAAAATAGAGAAGCAATTCCACCATATCAAAAAAATTAGTACAAAAGAAGGCGTCAAAAATAATACATACATATAGTAGCATAACCCTTTGTAAGCCTAATCCCTCTATTATCACCACAAATCTTAAAAAAATTCTTTTTATTTTAGTTCAACTATAGATGTCACATCATGAGCTTTTTGAACTGGACCGAATTACTCTAACACCGTAGTTCAGACGTATTTAAATATGCATTGGTTTTTGGTATATTGAATTCCGAGAAATCTAAGCGTTGAAATCCTCAGTTTAACTCGCTTAGAGCCTCTACACCATGGCCGGAAGAACCCAAAATTTTGTCAAGACAATCACTGCCCTATTCAAGGAAGACGCCGAAGAGGTTCCTATAAGCATCTTCAATGTACCCAACTCTCTGACTTGTTCCAAACCAGAAGCTTATGTCCCTCAGAAAGTAGGACTAGGACCTCTCCACCATATGAGAAATGAACTTCAACGGGTGCAGATGTACAAGGTTGCAGAGGCCAGAAGGATTCACAACGTATTTCAAAGCTTCGATTTTGAGAAGCTCGTTCAGTTTCTTGAGCAAACAGTGGTTCCATCCGTTCGTGCTTCTTATGACATCTACTTAGAAGTTACAAATGATGTTTTGGCTTGTATAATGGCCGTTGACGGCTTGTTTCTGCTTGATCAGCTTTGCTGCCTTGGAATCAGCGAGGAAGAGCTAGCCAACTCGAGTTGCTTGTGCCACTTAGTTAATTATTCTGGGAGGAGATTGGCTCAGGAAACCACGGTTCAAGAAGCCATGATGGTCGAGAATCAAATTCCCATGATTGTTCTGAAAGTTCTCGTGATTATTGAGTTCTCGCAGAACCAACCCCCTTACAAAATTGTAAGTGAGCTCTTCCCCCAAATCTTGCTGGGTTTTTGCAGAGCCGTCTCACCATTGAATACAGTGGATTATTATCCTCTCTACAAGGCCTTAAAGCATCCCCATGTATTGGATCTTCTCTACTATTTGATCACTCTCGAATGGGCGCCTGAACCGAATCCTGAAGAAGAAGTGGAAGAGTTAAGGCTACTACAACAACTATCTGCGAAAGTATTTCCAAACCAAATACCGCAAGAACCACCAGTAGAAGCACTAAGTGAAATCGATTATCTAGAAGAGACAGAGGAGATATTTCATGCCAAGAGTGGGCAAATGCCAGGATTCCTTTCCGTCATCGCGGATTTAGCCCCTATGCTAGCACCAACACAATTCCTAAGACCAATTCAGCTTGTACTTGGTTTACTTAAACTGCCATTCTCAACGTTATGGTCAACTATATCGACTGCTGCAAACGAAGAAGAGCCTGCAAAGAAATTTGCAATTCCTAGCGCGTCCGAACTCCATAAAGCTGGAGTGAAGTTCGAAGTCGCTGATCACATCAGCACCATCTGGTTTGATCCAGAACAAGCTTCTTTCTACCTTCCGACCATTCGCCTAGATGTCACTTCTGAGGTTCTAATAAGAAACTTAGTTGTATATGAGGCCATGATCAAGTTTGAGACAGAGCCGTTGATTCTCAAATGGTACTCTCAGTTGATGAGTGGGCTAATGCAGGCTGCTGAAGATGTTACGGTGCTCAAGAATCAGAAGATCATCTCAGACCTGGACTCCATCAATGAAGAACAAGTGGCGAAGATATTCGGGGAGATGAACAATTCCATAGAGTTCACAAACACTCCGGCTCTGGACGAGGAAATAGAAAAGGTTAACGAGTATTACCACAATTTGTGGAAGGTAAGAGCCCACAAGCGCGTAAAAAATTGGCAGCGTACTGCGTCGAAATGCTGGAAAGTTTTGGCTGTTCTCTTAATATTATTACTAATGGCTATCCAAACGTTTTGCTCTGTCTATGAATGTCCTCGCATTTCCTTCAAGACCCACAGCACTTCCATGGATTTTCAGGGCTTAAAAGCACCTTCCTTGAGGTCGTTTATGTAGATTTATGTCATTTGTTGGTTTTTATATTTATCCTTGTTGAATGGAACATAAACAATGTTTGGTGAGCTGTATTGTTAAGATTCGTGGTCGTTTAGTTGACCAAGTCTTTACGAGTTTGTTAATAATGGAGCACGTTGTTATTAGCTCCTGATTCTTCGGTGTTAGTTGTTGATTTATGTGTTGCTCAAACGTTGGTCTACTTGTCTCTTTAAATTGCTGAAGTTAAACAAGTCCAACCTATGCTCATTTGTTCTCTGCTTCTATTCTCTGTTTTCAATACGTATTGTAATACACCCTGTTGTCGGGTCTTCGAGAAAAGCCCAAGCTGGTTATTGGGCCCAAGAAGGCCCAAGACGGATCCTGGCCTATATGACCTTGAAAAAATCCTAGAAAATACGTCCATCGGATAATACCCAAGAAGTGTAAAACAACCAATTGAAATAAAAAATCTCCAAGATTGTGATAACTTCTCTATCTTATCAGAATGTATCGGATTCCAAATAATGAGAGATTACAATAGTATCATCAAACCAATTAGATAGATTATTATGTACTTGAATTTAAATTGTACTTAAATGGCATAACTAACCCTAAAAATTATAAATAAAAGCCAACTCCAAGGAGCAATCTAAGTCCAAATCTGCACACAAACCATTGTAAACAGTTTTTTTAAATAGTGAAATCTTAATACCTAAGAAAACTCAAACCGGACATAACCTTCAATTAAAGTGAACCACTATAAATTATTGTATGTTTTTGTTATTGCTGTCCTTGCTGTTTCACTTATTCCGTTGGGAAGTGATTATCATGGTGAGGAATATAGAGATTCCTGTATGACAAGTTTTGCCCATCAACACACTATATTAGGTTGTATCTGTATTGGATTGCATTGTATGACTAATGTAATAATGTGTTTTGTTTTGTTTCATGGAGATCTGTAGCTGAGAAGAAACCTTTGTAACTCCAAGTATGCCTAGGTTGATTCCTTTGAGAAACAGTGACAGGTGAAGATATCGCACTTGAATTCCAAGAAAACATGTGTAAGTTTGAACCTTTGTAATCTCGAGACTCTAGGAGTACAACTCTGTACTTCCTCAGATGATCTCAGTGAACAAATCTCCACGTGGCTTGACAGATACTAACTTAGCTTATTTACCACCAAAAGAACTACCACCATTTAAGTTTTTCAATGGAATAAACAGAATAGCTGTGCAACGACACCAACTTCATCAAGTGAAAAAGACCTAATATAACTTGAGCAGAAAAAGAAAGACCAATAATAGTTAATAACATGTATTTATCTCTAAATACAAGCTCTTCTTTAAAAGCGTACAGACAGCTTTCTATCAACAGCTCAATTTCTAAACCTGTTCCAGAACCCAGAACCGCCACAAAGGGGACATTTCAAATTTTATTTCACCATTAGGGGATGTAATTGTAATTAAATATGTAAAAAAAAAAAAAAAAACAGACTCAAAACAAAAATGTGCAGTTAGCAGAGCAACAGTGTACGCCAAATGTACAAGGCATAAGGCATCAAGGTGCATGGTAACCTAAAAATAAAATAAGAATTGAAGTTGACTACATTGCTGGAGCTCTGGCTTGTGACTCTGACCAAAGTACAACAGTAAGATAAATAACTCGTGTACCTGCCAGAGATAGTTACAAGGACAGATTTAAGGAATTTAACACATAAGCAACGTAATATGAACCAATGCTCTTGTCAGGAACAAAACTGAAGGTTGGAAACTTAAATTTACAGCTTCATAGATTAGCAACAAGTCGTGTATATTGTTAACTGGATGAATCAACCGTCAAGAACAAATCTAATTCCTTACGTTCAGGCCAAACATTATTAGGCTGTCTGGGAATGTAGTTCAAACCAAGAGTTTGAACCAAACTTAGTTTGAAGCTCAAATTTTTGCGAGAAAACAATGTGGTAAAGTGATTTGAACCAAGATTTTGTGGTTTGAACTGTGTTATACTTTATTTGAACAAAGATGACGTTGGTGCTATTCGGAGCTAAAAAGATAGGTTATCATGTTATGTGTGAAAACAATCCATCAATCTATCATGATATCACCAAACAAGCGTTAATGCCAGATGAAAGGCCGCTATAGCTAAGAAAGCCCTCCAATATCATTCAACAGTATCAGAAAACATCGAAAGTAAGTTTATCCTAAACCAACTCACATATTAATCATAGTGAATAATTTGGAAGACAACTAAAATTTCCTGTTGTGCTTGATTCTAATTGTCCACAGAAGAGTTGAAAACATATATGCACTGATTTCACGTTATGTAATTAAGAATAGGACGTTACCTTTAGTATTTTCATGCTTTGTACTCGTTGACACGCATCCATTTAGTACTTGACCACTTGTTCCCTTTAATCACAGGGCATCCACCTGAAAATAACCAGGAAAAATTAGACATAGTTGGTAAACAGATGGCCCCAAAATAAACAACCATTTGCAGGAAGATTTTCTTGTGTGTTAATTTTTTTTCAAAGACTTTGCAAAACGACAATCTCACCTCTTTCAACAGTGAATGTATTTCAACATAAAAATGATTTAAACTAGAACTACAAATTTGAGAATATTGATTGTTATGTTCATTCAGTAGAAAATAACTAACCATGTAAACTGGAAGGATCTAGAGATGCATCAGGCTTCATGCTCCAGAAAAGCAATGCATCACCCAACTTAGGTTTAACAGAAAGTCCTTTTTTGCCGCAATCAGATAGCTCATTCCACCAAGGCACAGAGCTAAAATTTCCTTGTGCAGCAGGGAACACTGTCTCGCCCCCTTCTTCAACATCTGAGCTGTATTACAAATGGAAGAGAAACATAAAAAAGGGTATAAAGAAAAAACGCCATAAAATATACCATAACCAAGTTTATATAAGTCACTCACAGGTACATAAGAAGTGTAGCCATACGTTGACCTCCATTCTGAGTGTTGAATTCATCGAGAAAGTAGTCATAGTGAGGCTCATATTTCTGTCCAACCTCATAGTGGAGAATTTGAAGTCCTTCTCCATGTTCTATACATTGCATTTGTTAGTTTAGTAAGAACTTGTGAATTATGTGACACAACCAAGATAAGATAATAACAGGAGACAATTGAACAAAAAAAAGGAAGGGGTAAAGGGTTACCACAAAAGTGAATTACTAACTTCGATTTTGCAAACAAATTTCATTCAAGAACGATGAAAAGGATTTTAAAAAAAAGACTCGAGAGCATACCTATGGGTATAAATGTGAAATCAGCAATTCTTTTTTCAATAGCCCTTATAACTTTGTCACGTCCTCTGGCCAGGAAAGTTCCAGAACTTGTACGTACCCTATGCACATGAAAGTTAAACCAATCACATCATGCATTACTGGGATTAAGAAGCAATGAAACAAAAGGAATAAAAACAGAAACTCCAATCAACAGAATAAATCCTGGTTCAGTTGCCAAGAGGAACGATGGCAAGAAACACAGACCTACTATCTTTGCTTTTTCCAGTCCCACTATCAACAACTGTGGACTTTTTCATGTTAGGCTTGGCCAGATTGATGAGATACTCACACTCCTCCTTGGTCTGCAAAAATTAGCAACCAACTCAAGTACTTAGTGGCTCTAGATCAATCAAAACAAGATGCTGATGGAAACTCAACTGAATGAAGGTCAAAAAGTTGCACGGTAACCAACCATTAAAGTCCACGTATCATATAGAATTTTGCTATGCAGTACGTAGAACATAACAGACTAAACTTCTGATTTTAGGGTCGAAAAACGATTAAGGGAATGACATTTAAGGCCCTGATGTCCTCTTAAAAAGTTTTTGACACTTATTGCAATGCACGCATCTATGCATGTTATGTATAGCGTTCAACTAAAAGAGTGTTTCTTCTTCAACCTAAAAATCGAAAAACCAATCCATCTCCATAAATCATTGGATGCACTAACTACAACAAATTAATCATCGTCTTATCGAAACTTGATTATGATGTTTTAGCACAAAACAATAGACCTAACCATGTCAATTTCTTTCATTAATGTTGGAGAAAATCCACATGACCTCTCCAGATATATAATAACATTCTCACAGAAAACAATATTAGAGCGTACTTGAGATCAAATCGCTTAAATCTAAAAAGAAATTAGCAACTCCAAACAGAATAAAGCGAAATTAAATAGAGAATAAATATTAAATAGAAATTGAGCTCACAGAGAAACAAAATTAGAGCGCATTCTTGATTAAATTGCCTAAAATACATAGCAACTTCAAACAGAAAAAAGCGAAATTAAATAGAGATTGGACTCAAAGACAAACAAAATCAGAACGCACCTGAGATCAAATTGCTTAAAATTCACACAGAATCAGAAACTCCAAACAGAAAAAAATACAAAATTTAATAGAAATTCAGAAACTTTTTCAATAGACTGACCAAGAAATTATGATAAACGAAAGCTCTAGGCTCCCATGAGATGACCTCGACCCAACGTTCCCCATTCCCCTCATCTCTCTCGCTTCTGCTAAGCACAAAAACCGAAATTGATCATCAATCACCAAAGCCAAACATCTAAAATCAAAAATTCATGGACTGGAAGCGAAATTTCAACCTATCGGAGGTCTTGCGAACAATGGAGCTGAGATCGTTGGGCTTGGGGGTGGAGGAGTCGCCAGAGCTGCTCGGAACGGAGAGAATTCCGAGGGCGACGAGAATGAGAACGACGAAACTGAACATGACGAGCATCGTGAAGATGAGCGTCGACGAAGAGGAGGAGGACTTTCGAGACTGAAGACGAGAGTGCCGTATCTTCGCCATTGATGGAAGAAAGAGAAACCCTAAGAGATCGATCTGGAGAAAAAGCTGAAGCGAAAGTGAGATCTGAAACTCAAAACTCCAGAAGAATAAGAAAGAAGAAGACGACTACGCGCTTTTCGGCTGGTTTAATAAAATTAAAAATTAAAAATTTAAAAAAAAATTATATCTTTATATTAAAGAACAAAAAATAAAACTGAATTTTGAAAGGATGAATTTTTGTTAATTTTGAAATTTTTGAAGGAGATTAATGAAAATCTGAATTCAATATCTTGGCCTCGTAATCATTTCTTTCATTTTGAAAACGGCATTTAATTGATAATTTGTCAACGATTAACACTTCTGTTTGGCCCTTCCATAAAAAACATATTTTTAAACAAGTTCGTGCGAAAAAAACAAGATTTTTTATTATAAGAGCTGTAGCTTTGTATTATCGATAAAAACCGTTGTTTTAATCATTAAATTAATTCTTATGAACAGTTTTATATTATATGTTGTGTAACTTTTTTAAAATAAACACTCATTGATTGATCATTAAAAAAACAACACCCGCCGGTAGTGAAAAGAATAGTTTATACCATAAAAGTTTTCAAAAGAAATACTCTCATTTATTAATGGATAGATTTTAATCAAATTTTATATTATTTTTCTTAAAAAAACAGAGTTATTGATGTCATCTTTCCTCCTAATATAGAAAATAGAAAATAAAAATGGCGGAAAAAGATAATTTCGTGTTCAATAAATTGGTTTTTGAGTAACAAAATGTATGTCATTTTTGTTAACCGTAAGGTGCATTTTTATTATTACCAAAACACATGAAAATGTTTTTTTTTTTTTGGAATAATATCCAGCATCAAAGTATATATTTCTATTTTAAACATGTTAAAGCTAGATACATTTTTTTTGCTCTGGAAAAATTAGATACATTTGATACAACACGTCAACAATGGTCTTTTTTTTGAGGAATTTTGCACATATCTTTTTATTTTATTCCTTTCCCATAACATACATATTCTTTCACCACGGATCCGGTCAACAAGGGTTGTTTTTTTTTTAAATCTTTTTTATGGTATTAGGTGGTTCTATACAAGAAAGGACTACACATTATCAAATATAAAAATGCCACAAATTGTTGACCACTCATCGACCACCTTCAACCTATTAGTAGCTCGAAAATAAAAGTCAAATGCCATAACAGTTTCTCTATCATATGATTTTTCATAAATGATATGGAAATATTAAGGGGATGAAAAGTTTAAACTACAATATTTGAACCGTAAACTGTAACGTGTGAAAGTTTTATCTTATGATATAATTTCATTTTATCTCATAGCATGTGAAAATTTTACACAATTTACAGTTGAAACTCTAAAGTCTAAACTACTCTTCCATAAAAAAAAAAAAAAAGGAAAAAGAAAATAGAAGTATGGTACTGGCTTTTCTCCACAAAATAGGAATGCAATATTCTAGCTTTTAATTATAAGTCATCACGTTAATGATAAATCATTCAATGCAACTTTGATGATTTAAGTACTAAAATAGGGGTAGGACAATTTAGGTAAAACTGATAACAAAAATGCTAAACAATTTTTATTGAGATAAACACACGACTAAAGTGTTTGTGTTTTCATTTTTTTTTTTTTCAATAGTAAAATGTGGGCATACTTTTTACAAATAATATCACTAAATTGGTTCTGAACAGGAACATCACTAAAATATAAAAATATTTTAAACACATTTTTTAATCAAAATACCATATTTGCCTCATTTATTATACTAATGTCTAAAATTAGTAAAAATGTTGATATTTAAAATATTATTCCTTGTATTTTGAAAATATTAGAAGAAAACCGTACATATTGATCAGATTTTAAAAATGAGTCATTGTTATTTTAGTATCTTTTTTTTTTTTTTAACAAAACAACATATTAGTATCATGTTGTTTGGAAAATATTAATAGGATGTTTGACATGATGGTTAGAACTGTAAACATTGTAACATGTGAGAGCTTTACATTGTTCTTAACTGAAAAGTTAGTTAGAACCAACTAATGCCAAACATGCTATAAATTTATAGTTTAAAAAATATTATTGTGATATCATGAGTCTATGTTATCTAATATGAATTTTTTAACTTAATATTTTATTAACAAACCCAAAATTTCTAAAACTATAAAAGGAATAAAAACAAAAAAAATAAGATAAAAACTTAAAAAACAAAATCACATTTGTGGGGTTTTTTTTAATTAACAAACCAAAAATTAATTGTTGAATAATTATTCAAGCGTGTATAGAGAATGTTTTCGGTTGTTCAAGGATAACAAAAGCTCTTAAAATAGGGAAAGCACTTAAATTACGCACTAACTCTTTCCCTCAGCAACAGGGGATCAATTATAGGCTAAAAAATCATATTCTACGTTGATCTTTTTGTGGAATAATTATGAGTACTAGATCGAATAATACTAATTTCTTGCATGAGTTTGAAATCACAAAATGAATTTAAACATTGTGATTGTGAGCATTATATATTACAGCATATTTTTACTTTACTAGCATAATAGAGCTTTACAACACGAAAGGCTCAAAATATTTCTTCTTAATAGAGCTTTGCAACACGAAAGGTTCAAAATATTTCTTCTTAATAGAGCTTTACAACAACATGAAAGGTTCAAAATATTTCTTCTTAATTAATGTCTGATTACTGGTTATTGTTGATAGTTTAATTATGTTGAAAATAAATAGTAACCATTTCTGCTATTATATATACCCCCTCTTTTGTTTTGCACATCCCATGGCCTCCACGGCGATTTCTTCCTTCCTTACCTCCTCCTTTGGTTCTTTTCTCAACTGCTGAGTTTTTAGCTAAGGGGTATCCTCCGTCTCAAGAGGTGATAGTGTTAGAATTAGTATAGAGAGTTTGATGAGGTAGAAAGATGATCTTGTGTGTATAATACTCTAGTATTGTTTTTAACTCTATATTTGCGACATAGTATTAATATTTTTATGGAACAAATTATATTCATGTTTTTAATAATTATTGTTAGTATTATTATGGTGCCCATTTTTACATATACTTTGTTATGCTTTCTTTATGTAATTTAATTGTGTTGCAAATTAATATTAATAATAATAAAATAATGCGTAATTTTATATAATGTTTTTTACTGCAATATAACTTGCTATGTTATTGATTTAGATATTTCATAAGACAAAGTTTTACTGAATTTAATGTAACAATTTATTCCATTTAAATATAATAATTTTGATTTGTTATTATCTTTTCAATCTTAAAATTATGTTATTATAATTGTAGAGATAGCAGTTATAATTTTCATAATTAATACACCAAATCATTAGTTAGATGTGATTTTTTTGCTACGTTTTATAGGAAAATCTTTACTGTATTATAGCTTATTATATTGTCGTTTTTTATTGATTTATAAAATTAGTAAAAGTGCTTGCAATTAATGAGAAAAGATATAGTAAATTAAAAGCTTTAGATAATTATTATTTATAGTTAAAATTTTATATCAGTTACAGAAGGATTCTCGAACCTTTACCGTTTTAATTTTATGTTTTAAAATCTTATTTAAAATTGTTAAAAATATTTATTTTTGAATTTTGTAAAAATCCCCTACTTTTTTGAGCTATTAAATTTTTAATCTCTCAAACTCTTATCTCCTCATGGATATGACAATCTTTCTATACTATAAATGTTCATATTTAAGGAAATATAAGGAAACATTTTCAAGGATACCACAGGTATCAAAATTCAATAACACATCCAATCCAATGTATTATATAAGATATACACTTTTTCATTTTATTGATGCATAAACACCCAAGGATTTAATCATTTTAATCTTTACATCTTTCTTTTCTGCCTCTTCATCACTTCTTCTATTAATTATTACATTTATAACTTATATTGGGTTGGTTGTTGTTAGACTTATACGTATTGACGTATACTCATATTTAAGATGAACTTGATGCTTATATTTTGTACTTAAAAATACTTTGGACAACAAATCTTAAATTTAACCTTAGTTTCATTTATATTTCCTTAAATTGTTTCTAGGAACAATTGTTTAGATTGAATATATTTTTAAATTATATATTCGTTTAAGGAAAAGAGCATTAAGTTAAACAAATTTGATTAATACACAAATATCACTTTGGATTGGATTAATTTGTACATACTAAAGAGTATGGATTTGATTGAATGCTTATTCCTTTTAGTAGTAATATTACAAAAAAAAAAATTGATATTAGTTATTCTCTTACCATTCTTTAGTTGAAACAGTTGTTCTATAATAAATAATAACCAAGCTGGGAAAGAAGAATGGGATGAAAAGTAACCTTAGTCAATCAATTGATTATTTTATAAATTAAACTCCGCGTACTAATAATCATAAACAATTCCTTCTTCAATTGGCATATAGTTTTCTCCATCTTCGACTCATTGCACAACATGGCTCTGTTTGTTTATAGTCTAACAATCTCACTTTTTCTTCGTTTTATGTATTGTTTTGTTGATTTATGTATAGAAACAAGAAAACTAATTGCCCATAGAAAGATATACAAACAAATAAAGCACATGAATTCATTTTAAATCTCACACACTATCACTTATCCTCAGTGTTTATTGATAACAATACACATTCAAATTTTATAATATAGATAGACAATAGGACACATAAAGATATATATACACATATATATATATATATATATTATATAGCCTGTGCCTTATTTAGCAACGAAAAGCCTCACACATAACATATGTTGTATTGACCTTGGATGATCTAACCATTCACCCATCTGCTAATGATCGGTATATGCTTAGATTACCTACACTTGAAGACTGAAGACAGATAAGAAGCCAGATGGCAAGTACATCCATCACTACACGCTTTGCCTTGTGGAAGACATCGATTTCCACAACCATTATATGAATTTTGATTATCAGATGGGAGTTCAATAACATCAGCCAAAGAAAAATATATAAACATTAATTATAAGACTATCGAGATTGGGTTGGCCATAGGCCCACCCAAAATCAACTTGCTAGTGTTATACGAAAATGACTATGGTAATGAGTAATATTGGATGAAAAGTTGTCCATTTTTTTTAATGATCAAATCAAACTCTTCAAGCTGTTTAACAAAAACAAAAAACGTTTTAAACCTCGTTTAATTGTCAATTAGTTAACGATTTTGAATGAATATATCTAGAACAAAAATATTTAAAGCAATGCGTGAGAATAAATCAAACTATTTTTGGTCCATATGGCAAAAATATTAATAATCTAGAAAATGGTGCAGCACTTACATTGATATATGCTTGGTTATGCCACCAGCCTCTTTCTTGTCTTTCTATTTTCTTGGATTGCTACAATTGAGCCAAAGCTCCTACTAATATAGCGAAAGAAAATTGGAATATGGAGGAACTCTCTCTCTCTCTCTAATTATTGAGTACCCAAACCTCTCTTTTTGAAGATAATACAACAGGTACTTACCTTTTAGAAAGCCATCTTTTAAGATTTAATTTTAAGATATATATTTTGTACCATTGGATCTATAAGGATAAGCCTTTGATATATTTTTTGAGCTGGTTGGAGATAAGCGGGCCACATTTTTGTCATCTGCAAGAAGTTTAGTAGTCCATTGCCTACTTTGAGGTGTTATTTGTTTTAGAAGCTTGTAGTGTGTGGCATGCTGTATATGTCAATAGAAGCAGGAGTTGACATCTGCAAAAAGTAAACTTTTGTTGCTTTTTTTTTTTTTTTTTTGAGTAAACGATTGTTGCTTGACTACATAAACACTTTCGTATTTGTTATTTAATTTTTTTTGGTAACGGTCGGAGCTATAATCGTGTAAAATGAAAAGAAGAAAAGAAGAAAGAAAAGCAGCAATATATGTCATTTAATGTGTATTAAAGGAATTTAACAAAAGGATTTCGTTATATACATATATATATGGATTTTAGTTATATATTTCAACCATTTAGATTTGCCAAAAATAATTAAAATTAGTATATATACTTATTTATCCTTTTGTTTGCATGCTGAAAGGAAAAACAAACTATGAGTCTGAAAGGGGAAAAAAAAAAGAAAAAAAAAACATATGATCAGGTGAAATATGGCACCTGAATTAGAGACACAAACTATATTAAATTCAGAAAGAGACAAAACAAAATTAAGAAGAGTAAAAGCGTAACCAAAGAGATAATGGCAACCACTCTTTTTATTTTATTATACCTTTTTTCACTCTTTTTAGCAAAAAGAGTAGTAATAACCTAGAGAGATTGGACAGTAGTAGAAGAGAGACAATTAGCTTCTTTAGGAAGTGTACAATGTTAGTATTACTAAGCAGATGGGAGTTTCTTCTATTGAATAGGTTCATTCATGTTCTTAGTCATTGAAGGTTCAAGCAGGAAGAAGGGACAGAGTCAGAAAAATTAGCCAAGAGAGACCGAGGGTGGGACAAATAAAAAGACAAAATTTTAAGAGAGGCAAATTTTAATAGCGATGAAACACTAGTTTTAAAAAAGAAAAATGATCGACAAGGGTCAAGCTAGAGAAAAGGACATGGTACAAATTTTTTTTGAAAAAATTCCAATTCACGACAAATCAAACGAATCCAAACCGAGTTTTCATTTAAGCAAGTCATAATTTTTGAGGAACAAAATTCTGCATGGTGATGCGTTGTTACAAATAGTTGTATGAAGCAGAAAAGTAATATGTGTGAATAGATACAAGGTAATTAAAAGTCTATGAAAAAGGAAAAAAAAAAACATGCATGAGTAAGAAGGTAACTAAAAAAGGACATGGATGCAACATAAGAGAATGTGGTTTAGAGAAGAAGAAAATTGATGTGGCAAGAGGAGGAGGATGAATTGAAGGGAAAAAAAAGGTTTAAATGTATGCAAAGATATGAAGAACTAACCTTTAAAAGCACGATTTGCAGCAATCCCTCTCTTTTTTCCTAAACCAAGTGATCTGAAAGTTTTTGAGGATTTTTGTCTGTGAGGATTTTTGGGCATGGAAGAGAGATTACGGCTGGAATGACAAGAAGGAATAAAAGGAGAAGATTACGGCTGGGATTTACATGTTCTAGAATGTTGACAGGTGTTCACACCTTTTTTTTTTAAAAAAAAGTGAAACAGCTGTACATTTTTAGTGCTATTGCAGTTATGATTGTGAATGCCAAAAATCCGAGATAGTACATTCAAACAGAAATGTTCTTTTCACACAAAAGCCAACCAAAAAGAAGGAACCAAATAAGACAATGTTCAATCGGTAATATATACAAATATATATATATATATATTTTTTTTCACTTGTAATAACAAAAGATATATCATTTAAGTAACTATAAGTAAGGAAGATATATATATATATATATATATCGGTTTTTTTTATCAAGTGAGTAAGATATATCATTTAAAGGCAATATATGCTTTCAAACTCAAAATCTTTAAAACTCATTGGCTCCATCTTCAAAACTAAAGCCTCAGAAACAAATGAATTACAAATCAGCATTCAAGGCAGAATTTAGAAAGCACAAATTTGGTACCAAATAACAAAGGCATAAAGTCAGCACAAAATCAACATAAATCACCGAGCTAATTCTTCAGTCAATGGCCCGACACAGCAATAACTAATGAAGCCCATTGTCAGCTCACTTAAGTGGTCCTGCTATTTGTTACTTAAAATTCTTAGCCCTCATAATATGCCTAGTGCTCTTTGATCTCTTCAGTACTCTCCCAAATGCAACTCAGAAGAAGAAGACAGCAGCAGGAAATACATTTCTTAACTATAACAAACATTTTTTTTTTCCTTTTTAATTTTAAAGAGACACAATCCTTGCTTTGAAAGGGTGAGTTTTCATAGGATTAAATCACAGAGAATAGATAAAGTATAAGAACAACATGTGTGAATAACTTTTCCTTTTTACTCTCCTTTTCATCTTTTTGGCCAAACATTCCAATTGGGTTTTGATCATTGAATAACCAAAGTACCTAAGCATCGACCGCAAAAGAAAGATCCTTACGAACACAGCACCGACTCTCACCAATGATACAACCAAAATTTGGTTCTCTTTTAGAACAATGATCAGAAGGGTAAGAAAAGAATACCCACAAAAACAGAAGAAAAAACCAAATAAAGAAACGCAAACTAAATATAATCAAAATTTGCTTTTATCTGAATACGTAAATGGTAACAACAAACCATTATGATCCTTTTGTTAACCCTTTTGAATTATGAAAATAACAAAATTGTTTCAAGTCCTCTCTTTGTTCCTCATATTTTGATTTCTTTATTTCTCATTTACTTTCACACAAGACTCTTATATAATTCGAACTTCAAATTTTGGAGCCTTATCTTTTTTCTTTTTTTTTTGTCTTAATTAGTTTAGAACAAATTCCAAGAGGCATATATGAGCAAATTCAAATCTTCTAAGAATATTGACGAAGGGAGTAGAATTGGAATCGTCGCCGGCCGCATGAACTGTGGAATAAACTGAAAGGTCAAAAGTAACCTTAGACGAACTATAAATTGAATGATGGAAGCTAAACATAAACATCCCTTGCTTCAAATGCAAATAACAAATATGTTCCTAAGTTGAAGAACGAAAATGAAGAGGCTGTTTGCCTCTTCTATGTTAGTCATACATGGAAATAAGCAAACTTGGCATTGCCTTTAAAGAAAAATTGTACACCATCTTTTATTGATCGTTTATTTATATGAGATAGTATATTGTACGAGTTTAGCACCTCTTGTATCGTAAAATTCACTTTGCACGATGAAA
Source organism: Artocarpus hirsutus (assembly GCA_946598075.1). Taxonomy (NCBI): domain Eukaryota; kingdom Viridiplantae; phylum Streptophyta; class Magnoliopsida; order Rosales; family Moraceae; genus Artocarpus; species Artocarpus hirsutus. The sequence continues at coordinate 39,279 of CAMOHE010039682.1, forward strand.
AAGGAAATATTACTCATATTGTACAAACATAGGAAATGTTGCACTAACTTTTTTTGGGTAATAAAAATATTGCATGATCCAATTGATGTATAACATATATGCTGATTGAATTGGATTAATTAATTAACTATTATCAATGAATATATTTAGAACAAAAGTATTTAGAGCAATGCGTGAAAATGAAGCAAACTAATTTTGGACAATAAGAAAAAAAAATTGGTAGTCTAGGAAAAGCTGCAACCAGTGATGAAGCTAGGATTTTCACAATTTTCCTATTGGGTTCTCTTGCGTTGAAAATGTTAGATAATAACTTCATTACCAAGGCTATGTCCTACCATATGAGTTTGTGAAAAAAAAATTGGGGTAAATAATTCGGTTGGTTCCTAACATTTTTAAAAAGGTGCAATTGACCTCCAATCTTTTTTTTTTATTTAACTGAGTCTAATTGTTTAAAAATGACAGCTTAGTCTCTATTGTTTAATTTTGGATGGAAAAATTTATTGGCTTTTTTTTCTTTTCTCAAAATTACCATTCTAGAACCCTAAGCTTCATGTTCAAAGTTTGTGATTACAATTTATTTATAGAATGTAATTAATAATTTTAGACTTTAGCATCTAAAGGACTTACTATGGCATGATTTGTTTACTTGTTGCATGGTAATGGATATGATGGTTAAGCTTAGATTAAGATTTTGTCATCAAAAAATAAACTTTGTTGTACAAAGTGTTGCAACACACGTTTAAGACAATTCTCAAAGATCTATGTTTTGGAGAAACTTAGAGATAGAATTGGTTTTCGAGTTCAACAAATGGTTAATTGGAAACAACGAGATAAATGCTTTTCGTGAAAAAAAAAATTCCTCAAATTCCAACCAAATCAACCCGAAAAAGCTTTTTCATATTTTTCCCTTTAGAAAATCAGCCAAAAGTTCCCCTAAACGATTGATTTTAAAAAATCTTAAAACACAAAAGCTGTTGATCTCATCAAACCTATCAACTTTCGTAAAACAACTTTCCAATCAATTTAGCATCGATTTTGAATTATGAATTTTACAAAATTTAATTGCAAAATTTTTTAAAGGGTAAAAATAAGAAAATATTTTTAAAATATTTGAATTTGTCCAAGAGCCTTTGGAGAGTTTTAATCCTTGTTAAAAATTGCATGTTATAGTGCCAAATAGTTTTACTTTGGAGTTGGGAGCAAACATCTCTAGACTATCATGTTTCAAATCAAAACCATAAAGATAAGCAAAACTGTGTTTTTCACTGTACAGTCAGGTTTCTTGCACTGTTTTGGGCAACAAGCAAACCCTACTTTTTTACTAGTTAAGGGCAAAAATGTCAAGATTTTTATGTTTTAGGTCAAAACTGTAAAGATTAGAAAAACTGTATTTTTTATTGCACAGGCTACACTGTTTTGGGTAGCAAGTAATCACAAGTTTTCTCCCAAAATGTTTGAAAATTTTTCAAGACCTATTAAGGAAAAATTCGTATTTTTACAAAAAAAAAAAGAAAAAAGAAGGTTAAACAGACCCGAGCTTATTGATTAAGCTCAAGGTTTTAAAGCAAGCAATGAATATCGTCAAACAAAGTTCAAAGCAATAAAATGAGATGTTAATTGAATTTAGTTTACCTAAGTCAAAAGGCGAATTAGAACAATAACATAAACAAGAACCAATAGTTCGGTGTCGTGTAAACAAGATGCAAAATCAACTAACCAAAAAAAAGGGATTTAAGTCGACACATCAACGTGAGGTTTAAGTAAGTTTCAAACTTCACCTACGACATGAAGAAAATAATTTTTATATGCCTTGTTCATGTATGTTTTATGTTGCAATTGTCATGAATATTACTTTAGGTACTAATTTGTGACATAAAGTATGTTCACTAAGTTACATGACTGGTAATCTAAACCACCAAGTTAAGAAAGTTAAGATTATAAGTCACCTGACCCAAAATGAGCATCAAGTTAAGATACCATGCACATTTGGTACAAACACTATTTTCTTACTCTCATACTACATTATTCTCATACGGCATAATTTTGTACTGCTTAAATTCATATACTGTATAATTTTTATATTTTCTATATAGTTTTTCCTTAAACTACATTTATGATTTAATATTCATTGCAACACATACTACAAGTAATCACAGAATAGTGATTACTTGCTTATCGACTAGCTCTTAACTTATCGACTAACTCTTATCTTCATGTCACTTATTTTTTTTCCTTAAGACTATGACATGATATTAAATCTTAAAAATCCTATATTTATTCTTATTTGGTTTGTCACAAAAATAGGATTCAAACAATATTCCACGTGACACTAAAATTGCTCATTAAATTCTTAACAAATTTTTGAGCATAAAACTTAGCTCATCAAATGTGTACAAACATTACTTAACATGACTCTTCATTATTGCAAATATAATAGACTAAAAATTCTTGAATGTCACAATTGGCATAGATCAATGCAAGTTAATTTCTATTTTCTATTTATTTGTATTTCCTTGAGTTTAACGTCTCTAATTGATTGGCCATCAATTGTTGATCTAGCATTTAAGGTTAGTACTTAGGAGAAGAAGAGTTTTAAATTTAAGTTTAGGAAATACAACCTAGAAAATTATAGAGTTGGGAGATCTATAGTTTTCTTATTGGGTAAGTCATGGAACTTGCTTCATAAACCCCTTAATAATTGATTTTGAAGAGGGATATTGGAATTAATTATTTTGAGTATTCTTTAGTTAAGTACTTAGGAGAGAAAGAATTGGGGTAATTTTTCATTGGTCATTAATTTGTCATTAGTCTAGACAATTACTAATCACAATGAAAACTTGGTGAAATAGTTCTCTAGATTCGTTCCATCATCATTTAATTTAGTTTACTTTTTTTGTTGATTTTAATTTCCGTAATTTAAGTTTAGTTTATTTTTAACTCCTTGTTTTTAATTAAAATTAGTAAATTAATATCGTCTAGATAAAGCTAGAAGTAGTTAAACCACATTTATAGTAAAATTTTAGTAATTCAATCCTTGAGAAAAATGACACTCTACTCTCACTCTATTACTTGTAATCATACATACTTGCATGCAACCAATGTTTCCTACTATATGAGTACTATTAGTTTAGTAAATTTTTTAAATGTGACAATTTAGTTTGCAGAGGCGAAAAATTTATCCAACTTGATTGGCTAATTTATGCCTTCCAATCCAATGTAACGAGGATTGAATATTCAAGCTTCATTAAATTGGAATAGATTGTTTTAGATTCTTCTTTCGAGTGTCCAAATTCTATAACGCATCCAATGCAATGATTATAAGATATATATACTTTTTATTTTTTTTATTTATGAATACCCCAGGCTTTAATCCTTTTAATCTTTACATCTTTTCTTTCTTGCTTCTTTATCACTTCTTTTCTTAATTATATTTATTACTTTTATTGGGCGGGTCGTTGATAGACTTACATGCATTGACCTATACTCATATTACAATTCATAGCTGATAATATAAACTTGATGCTTAAAGGGCTTAAATTTAGTCTTGGTTTCATTTATATTTCACTAAATAGTTTCTAGGAACAATTGTTGTGGATTGAATATACTTTTAAATCGAATATTGGTATAAGGAAAAAATCTAATAAGTTGAAGGAATTTAATTTATACATAAATATCAAAATAGTATTCGATAGGACAAATTTGGACCTAGGATGCTTATTCCTGTTAGTTGGAATATTTTAAGGAAAAAAATTGAAACTAGTTAATTTTTCTGTCATCGTTCTTTAGTTGAATGGTTATTTTATAACAAAAAATGACCTAGCTAGGAGAGAAGCAAACGATGTAAAGCAACCTAAATCAATCAGTCGATCATTTTATGAATTAAACTTGTCGTACTAATAAGTATAAATGATATTTTCTTCAACTAGCACTCATTTCAGAACATGGCTGTGTTTGTTTATAGTCTAATTATCTCACTTTTTCTTTGTTATATGTATTGTTCTGTCGACTAACTGCCCATAGAAAGATATAAAAACAAATAAAGCATAAGAACTCACTTTAAATCACACGCTTCATCTTATCCTCAGTGATTATTGATAACAGTACACATTCAAACTTTATTACATAAATAGCTAGATAATGGGACACATAAAGCTATAATATATATATATATATATATATTATAGCTTGTGCCTTATTTAGCAGCGAAAAGCCTCATACATAACATACGTTGTATTGACATTGGATGATCCAACAATTCACCCATCTGATGATGACCGCTATATGCTTAGATCACGTACACTTGAAGACTGAAGGCGGATAAGTAACCAGATGGCAAGTACAGCCATCACTACACTCTGTGCCTTGTGGAAGACATCGATTTCCACAACCATTATGAGCATTTTGATTATCAGATGGGAGTTCAATAACATCAGCCAAAGGAAAACCCTCGCGACCAGCAAGGGCAGATGGAATTGAGGAAACGACAGCAAGCACAGCAAGTGCTAGCGTAGCCACCACCAAAACCGACCTAACCTTGTTCATCTTCTCCATTTGTATCTCTCCTACCTCCTTTATGAACTGTTATGAATATGATAGAATATATTAATGATTAAATGCATTTTTAAACAAAATATGGAGATTAGGTGGCCACAGACCCACCCAAAGTCAAAATTGCAGTACATGATATTTGCCGATTAGAATATATTACATCATCGACTTGGTAGTGTTACACAAGAATGACTCTGGTAATGAGCAATATTGATGAAAAGTTGTCCCTTTTTTTTAATGATCAAATCAAACACTTCAAGCTGTTTAACAAAAACAAAAAACATTTGAACCTCATCTAATTGTCAATTAGTTAACGATTTTCAATGAATGTATTTAGAACAAAAATATTTAAAGCAATGGGTGGGAATAAATCAAACTAATTTTGGACCATAAGAAAAAAATATTAATAATCTAGGATATGGTGCAACACTTACATTGATATGCTTGATTATGCCACTAGACTCTTGTCTATATATTTTCTTGGATTGCTACAATTGAGCAAATGCTCCTACTTATATAGCCAAAGGAAACTGGATGGGAGGATTCTTTCTCTCTCTCTCTCTCTCTCTCTCTCTCTAATTACGGGGCATTTCAAATTTTGCCTTTAATTACTATTGAGTATCCAAACCTTTCCTTTTCGAAGAAAATGCGACAGGCACTTACTTTTTAGAAAGCCGTAGTTTTCTTGAAAGGAAATTTTATATTTGCATTAGGGATTTGGAGGTAATCCATTGTTTTCTAAGATTTTTTAAAGTAAAGTGCCAAAGGTTTTTAAAATTAGGGAACGACTGTTTTTTAAATGGTTAATTAATGATGTTCTGATTTTTAATCAACGATGTACTCATTATGATTTATCGCCAATTACCTTAGTGGTTTGTCAATAATCAATCAATCTTAGTAAGTGCTTATCTAATTTCACCTAAAATAAATGTACCAAATTATCAATGATAAATCATTAGTAAAACAATGATAAACCGGTATATCGGTGATAAAGGGCCATATTTTGATGATAAATCAATGACATATTGATGTTAGTCAATGATGTGCTATTGTGAAAAGGGTTATATTTCTCTAATTTTTAAAAGTTCGGTCATTTACCTAATTTTTGAAAAAGCGGATCTTTTATAAAGAAAGGGTGACCAAATTAGGTTATTTAACTAATTATCTCAATATTTTATTTAGTTTTGCACTCGATCAATTCTTAAATTTAAGGATTCAAATCAAAATAACTTAAGAGAGAACTTCAAAATAAAAAACCAAGAAGTAAACAAAAAAAAAATTGAAATCCCTTCATCTCTTCTCTCCAAAATCCAAAAATAAAATCCACAAAACCCGTTGACGTTTAGAGTGAACATAATCCTATCTTACACAAATATACATCCCTCAATCTATCTATCTCTTTCTAGAAATTTGATTGCAATCTCAGTGCAACACCAACGCTGACAAAGTTAATGAATTTTATTAATTAACTATAAAACTTTAAAAAAAAATGAATAGGAACCGTGTTGATATGATCGAAGAGCGTTGTTCAGATAATAACCCTTCATATATCCAACAATTTGACTAGCAATCTCAGTCCAACATTAACCCTAACAATAAAGTCAACCAATGACATATCTATGTATACATATCCTCATGAATCTTTTCAAAATTTCATTCATATCATTTGACCATATATATTTTATGCACTCTTGTCCGTTGTACTTAAAATCTTAAAAACTCCATATATATAGCTAACTAAGGTGAATTTGTTGTAAACTTGAACAATTCTCTATGTAGGTAGAGCACAAAAATAATAATTATAAGATTACAATCAACCGAAATAAGTACCCATATGGTTAGAGCACAAAAATAATAACCATAAGATTATATAATCAATACTTCAAAATGCGACGACCCGTCTACGTGGCAAATACTTAACTTGAATATAATCGTAATTTCAACATACTTTAACATAAGGTACTGAAATTATGGAAATAAATTTTTTTTCTCAAATGGATTCTTAACATAGAACCTTTAAAAGAATAAAAAACCTTTGTCAAGACTTTATTCCATAAAGAAAATAATGACTATTTTCCAAAACTTACTTTTAGAAACTTGATATAATAACACTAATTTCTTAAAAGTGGTAACAACGTAATTGTAATCATAATTTCTAAAACTTAATCCTTTACATATTTCACAACATTAATTTTCTTAGAACATAATCATCATAGTTATCTCGAAGCGTTTCCTTTGAACATACGAATAATTATTTTAAAACCACTTTCTTTAAAACATTTCTTTATGTAAATAAAACTATTTCAAAAGAATTTCAAATCCAATGATAGAATAAAATCATACTAAATACTGTTTTTTTTTAAAACTTCCTTAAACCATCATAATAATTTCTCAAAGTATAACCGTTTAAACTTTCATATTAATAAACTTATAAAACATATTTCATAAAGTTCTTTCTTTTAAAATATTTTTCGTAAATGTTTTTTGCTAAACATTTCAAATACTTTTTTCATAAAACGTCCTTCTTAAACCTTTCCTTAAACACATAAAAATGTTTTTCATAAATAGTTAACGTAAAACAAAAACATGCATAAATTCGTAAATTAATAGTATGGAAATATTACATTGCATAGGCAGTGACCATACCCATCTCCACCTTTCGTCCGCCACTCACCACTGCCCATCAATGTTGCTGACAAGTTTTCTTACCTGCAGCATGAACATACTTAAATGAGTTTTCGCTCAGTAAATAAGAAATCAGTCTCACAAAACATAATTAAAAATCATTTTAATAAAATATGCAATTAAAATCATTTTAATAAAAATATACATGAACATTTTATGCTATCTTATCAACTTATTTTATGCTTAATGGTGAACATCCCATAATCATTCACTTCTTTCTTTAACTCTTATCTTGGTTCCATAACTTTCTTTATCTTATAACTTTAATGTTCGTACTAACATCATTAATCATGAGATCATAAACATAATGTGTCCCTTGTGGAAGACTTGAGATGCTTTTCTTGTAGAAGACTTAAGACCATCGAACTCCGAGGTCATTTTTAACTTTACTTTGAGTACCTAACAATTGAGGAGGCTAGTACGACACTTCTTATCACTTTCTCTTGCCTTATTGTGTGAATGCAGTATGACATAACACTACATATCATCATAATTATGTAAATCATAAATTGTAAATCATAAACTATTTAACTTGAGAATGACTAAACAATATGATTTAAATATTGCATTCATCACACATTAATCATAACATCATTGTAGCATATCATATCATGACATAACATCAAATAATAAATCATAACATAACACCCATTCTCACATAAAACAGTATAAAAATCATTGATCATGCATTTTCATAAATTTTTATGAAAGCATTTAAAACAATTTACTTTAAAACGGTTCATACTGTAGACGAGATTCCTACTTACTTAGACTCTAAGCTAAGCAGGTCTAGTTGTACCTCGTTATATCTACAGTATCGAAGCATCCTCCGCAGTGCTCCTTGAGTGACTATAAATGGCTAGGAATGCTTCATGGAGATCATACATTACTGGGAATGTCATTCTGGACTCTATTACTACAGTTTGAATCGCCTCGATTTACATGCAGTCGATACCTGACGATTTTTATCGGAGTAGAATTAGCTCAAACAGAGGTCACCATCGTGTTTAGAGCATCGAAATGAGTCAAGAAGAGGTCTCGAATCGTCGATCAAAGGTCCGGATCACAAAATCCTAAAATGGCTGTTGACTGGCTGTTGACCGGTGTCAATCGGCTCCGTTGTTGGCTGAGCTCAAGCCTACCTCCCCTAAATCAACCCTTCTGAGTCCAATGGCTATGTCAATTTTACCCAATTCGGCCTCTAACCATGCGGATCGGGGCTGCCATCAATGGTGTAAATTGGCGGGTTTTGATTTCGATCTTTTGGCATTCGTGCTTTGAAATTGACCGAGGGCTGTTGTTCCCCTGGTCACTCTGAGCATTTCCCCTATGGTTGGGTAGCTTAACACTGTGTGGAATGATGGCTCCACCTCCTCATGGTGGTGCTAGGCAGCGGGTCCTGGTTCTCCGGTGATCGACGATCATTTCGTGCAATTGAGGTGTCGAATTTCTTCCTCTCGATCCTCTGAAGGTGTTGGTGCCCTCAATTTGACACAATACGGCCTGAAATGGTGAACCTAAGTTCACCAACAGCGATAGTGGCGGGCGTCCTCGATCTCCGACGAGGGGTGGCGCAACGGTGCAATTGAGCTAGGGGTCTTGCTCGTCATCTCCCTTTAGTCCTTTTGGCACCAGCGGTGTGTCACACCGTTGCAGAAGACGGCAGGTCCGACAATGGCTCTGTAACGTCCCCTTTTACGGACGTCACAGATGTCGTTACTTTCGTTTCGTAATGTTTTTATTTATAAGATAAACTATTTAATTAAAAAGATAAATTGAGAATATAACCCATGATCTATGCATTTATTATTATTATTATTATTATTATTATTATTATTATTATTATTAAATAACTTAATCATTATATAATAAATTAATCCATTTTTTTTATAATAATAAATTACTTGATTATAAACATCCTTTAAACATTAATAAAATATGCATACATACTTTGGTAGGTCGGACTCGATCGACAGTCCGAACGATTAAAATAAAATTTGTTTAAATACAATTTTAATGCGGAAGAAAATTTATAAAATAATAAAAGTCCATCAAATAAACATTCTCAAAATTATAAAACTTAATTTAAATCCTTAAAATTCAAAATTAATAAACATATCCAAAATTATAAATCATAGTTTATTTCATAAAAAATCTCTATCTTTCTTGGCGTCTTCCGTTTGCAATTTGTCTTGCTTAACTCACACGCCCATCTTGGTCCTCCTCCTAATCCATGGTTCCCTTTCCCTTATCTGCAACATGATGTAAACTTAAAGAAGCAAACGCTTAGTAAGTATATTTGTAAATCTCACAACTTAAAACATTTCATGAACATCATCAACATTATCATAATAGTGCACTAGGCACAGTTTCATAAGGAACATATCTTGCATTATATCAACCATATTAAAACTTATTCATGTTATCTTAAGGGCTCAAGTGTTGCACCATAACATCATCATAGGCGCGCCGCCATGAGAGGAGAGGGGTAGCTAATCCCAAACCAATCATGACATCATAACTTATCAAAAACATATCATAACATTGGTTGTGCAACACTTATTTAGGTGATACATATACGTACTTATACTTTCATGCTTTGAAAAATGTTATCATCAAAACATACATAAACCTTCATACCTTAAAACTTCAATAATAATATTTCATGTATAATCATCATGAGAAATCATCATAAAACCATCATGAACATAGATTTCAAACTTAAACTCATCGTGTTGCAAGTGAGAATGTACTTACCTCAATAAACTTACTTAACCTTACTGTTGTAGGTGACGACGTCGCGGTCTTGATGTGCTCACTTCACATTGTGTTCATGTCATATATTCATAAAATAGCAATTAACATTTATTTTCAATGAATTAATTACCACAACATAACATCCATTTCATATAACATCACATTTACATTCATTTTTTGAAAACATAAACTTATAACATATTTCATTAACTTTAAAAAATTTAAATAAAACTATCAACACAATTACATTTCTGACTTACAAGAATTCACAATTTAATAACTTAACATACATACATAATTAGAGCACCAAATTTTGCAAGAACAAAGTTAACATATATACACATTACCATGATTTTTCTTTAGTCATAAAAATTCTATTTAATATTTAAAACAAGTCATATATCTTACATACCAAAATCTGCCAACAACAATAACACAGTGAACAATCCTTATCTCAGGTCCATTTATCACATTTTTATACCATAGAAAAATCTACAAAAATTAAGAGATATAATAGACACATAGAACTATAACATATCCAAAAATTACCTTTAAATAAATTTTATACAACTCAAACCGTGCATTAGATGTCAGAGATCAAAATAGCCATAAACAATTTGAACAGTGAATTACATGCAATAATTATTCCCAAACAATTAAAATAAATTTATTTAGATCTCAAAATTCATATGACATCATATTAACATATAATACAGTGCCTCCAAAATTTTTCATCACAATATAAAATCATATAATCATACAAAAATATTACACAATAAAAGTTCTACAAATTTACTGTTTAAACAGTCTAAATACCTAGCATCCATAAAAATTCCATAACACATAAAATATTAATCAAATCATCACCAATTTTTCAGTCTAATACTTAACATATATATAAACATATTCACCAAATTTCATGCAAAATAACCTTAATTTGCATTATGAACAAAAACGACATTTTTATGCAACATAAACAATCAACAACACATTCCTATGAGATGCAAAGCATGAACAATTAATATCTCAGCCTACATAACATGAAATGGCACGAAATTTGGAGCAACGTCACATAACATATTCATGAAAATCATATTAAAATGTCAGAGCAAACAGAAATTTGTAGGCAAACATATAAGGGTCGGAACATAGAGACACTTTAACATTACTGTTTAGCATAAATCAGCAATGAGTGACAGAGAGAAGAAAATTCATAACTTTTCATAAAAAAATCCAATTAAGGTGAAATTTTGAGGGTTAACACATAACACATGCATGAACAACATATTAAAAATTCAGAGCAAAACGAAATTCCTAGATGAAGATATAGCATCCGAATTAAAGAGAAGAAATACCGAAAAGAATGAGCCCTTACCTTAGAAAGATTTCTCCTCAAAACTCCTTGAATTAACGCCAAAGGAATTACAATATTTCTAACAAATAATTGCAGGGGAAATTTGAGAGGGAGAAGAAGAAAGATGAACAAGATGAAGAGAGAAAGAATAAGAGAGAAAGGGAGAACGTAAGAGAGAATACGTGACAGGGAGAGAGATAGAAAAAGAGCATTATAAAAAAAATAAATTTGTTTACGTTAAAAAGAAACTCCCACTCTTTACATTAATCAAAATTTTCTAATTAAATTCAAGGCATAATTTGTGGGGAAGTGGAGAGGATTGAGGGAGAGTTTTTATGTGAAAACAAAAATGATGGAGGAGATCAACTATTTCTTATTAAATCAGAATTCTTTTTACGTGAAATAGAGTGATTTGTGAGGGAATTAAGTTTTGAATTTGATAGCAAATTTTCCCCAAATAGGCGTGCATAATCTTGAAAAAATTGAGGAAAGTTTGGAAAAAGTCAACCAATCTTTAAAACTTACCATATTTCGAGTCTTAAAAAAAAGTCAAAAATTCCATTACCATAATTTAAAAAAATCAATCCAATAATCATTATCTAATCACATATTTATCTCAATCACAAAATTTGGAGAGATTTTTTCTGATTGCTCGTCAGCTTTTATCGGCCTGTCGATCTCTCACTTTGGCCTGCCGATCTTGTGAAGTCCGGCCTATTGATGATATACAATCGGCTTGCAGTTCCGAGAGGATCATTTCGGCCTGCCGATCTGCCCTAACATACCAAAAATCATCCAAAACATTAAATTATCATAAAATTATGATTAAACATATAAGATTAATAACATGAACACTTGAGCACATCAATTCCACGTGAGCGTCATCTGTCATAGCACTAAAAAAAAATGGTTAGCACCATTATATTATATATCATACACATAACATAAATATAATACTTAACGTTGTTATTAACATGACATAATCCGTTACATGAAAACTTGGTGGGTGTTAAAGGCTCCACGGCAACGACAGGGCTGTTTCGTCGTGCTTCTCTGGCTAAAATTGGACAGTGAGGCTAGTACCATCCTGCTCCTCTCTTCATGCTGAGTCCGTGGACACCAAGATCACGTCGATTGGTAGTCGGACGACGGAGAAATCACATCGAAAAAAATGAGTTTCACAGTCATTTTAGGCGGCACGTGTGGCCTCCTCCGGCAGCTTTTTAGGCGGCATGGCACCTCATTGAACTTAGCTCATCGAGAGTTTTTCATTGGTGCAGGAGGTGTTGAAAATAAAGGCCGAAATCTAGACCGAGATTTGAGGAGAGAGAGAAAGAGCTGCTTTTTTTGAGATTTTGGGATTTTCTTTTTTTTTCACTTTTATAAAAATTTTGTAGTCTACACAATCTAATTCTGTGCGCGTTGGATTGATCAAATTTAATCCATAACCATAACTGTACACTTAACTATACTCTTACTAAACTGATATCATATAGGAATTTCCACAAAATCATGGTAAATTGAAAAATTCCACTTTTATCACATAATCTCAATTTAAATCTTTTAAATTGAGGTTCTTATAATTGTCACCACTATAGCTCATACATGAAATTAATGAATTATAAACTTTTAGTTTAGCACATTATATAATTATTTTTAATTATATAAGTATACTATCATAACATTACATGTGTTACATGTTTCATAAATATAGCACATAAATTTATACATTCATAACGTCATTTATTTCTAAGATCTTATAGCTATTCAGACATTAAAAATTTACGTGTTACTAAATTCTATATTTAAACTTCTCAAGCACTTAGTTAAGTAATTATAAAAAAAAATAATTAATCATACTTATTAATTCTTAGATTTTTCTGACCATTACACAAAACCTTTTTGGTACACGGATATGGATATTGTTCTGAGCACTCACTTGGGAGATTGCTTATTAACTTAACGAATGTGAACAATCATTGTACGAGATTGGCAGCTTTGAGATAAAGTTTGGGCACATTATTATCATAAAATATTAATTTAATGCATTTAAACAATCATTGTACGAAATTGATAGCCTTTAGATAAAGTTTGAGCACATTATTGTCAAGAATAATATTTTCAAAAAAAAATTATCATCATAAAGTATTACTTTACGTGAAGAAGAATGCAAAATAATACCGAACCACAATAACACATTTTCTTTTTTTGTTGGCCATATCAATGTTTCTTCTTTTTCTTTTCGCCCCTGGTATCAGTACTATTATTTTTGTGGATTCTTTAAAGGTGGCAGTTGAGTTACAATGGTAAAAATGTTTGATTAGATAATTTATACTGATTTAATCCAATTCAATAAGGATTGAGTAATCAATTCCCGTTGAATTGGATTGATCAGATTAGATTTTTTAACTGTCAAAATTCTATCAACACATTCCAATTTATTGCATAAGATACTTATATTATATTATTTATTTATGAATAGGTACCCTAGATTTTTTTACTTTAGTCATTACTTCTTTTCTTTTCCTTCTATGCATCACATTTTTTAATTTTTATTATGCTTATAGCCTTTATTAGGTTGTTAGACTTATATATATTGGCTTGTACTCATATCTAAATCTATAGCTAATAATTATATTTTGTTACTTTCAAGAACGTATCTTAAATTTAGTCCTGACTTCATTTATATTCATCAAATATTCTTAAGGAAAAATTATTTAGCATATTGAATCATATTTCTAAATTGGGTATTGGAAGACGGAAAAATCTCTATTGAACTAGGTTATTAGATTTTACAAACAAATATCATGTTGGAATGGATTGGATTAATGGTGAAAATTCACCAAAATCACATAAAGAAAAAACACTTGAAAAATGGACACACTCACAAAATATGGCGCTCGGCAGACTATAGAAATATTCTTACAAAAGAACACTTATAAACAACTCTTTATTACACCAAGGCTTGTTGCCTTGTTTCTGCCGTGTATGTCCGTGGGATGAAACGCCTATTTATACAAGAGTTAGGCTAATAATGTCCACATTAGTCAAACCTTCTACAACTATCACCATACAATAATATATATTCAAACAATCAAACACCACACATATGCACTACCAACTCCACACAATAATTTGTACCAAACTTAGGAATATTCTACAAGCTGGGATACGGCTTGTTGGGTTGGGCTTAGTTTGATTGGATTAAACCAATTGGACTGGTGTTGATTTTTTAATATTCTCCCTCAGTACCAGCTCCAGCTCTTTGCATCATACCAAGTTGCTGACAAAAATTTTCATACTTGCCAGAACTCAAACTTTTTATGAACAAGTCTGCTGCTTGATCATCTATCTTGATCTGTTGCATTTCAATATTAATGAAGTTGTCCTTTTTTTTTTAATAATCAAATCAAACTCTTCAAGCTGTTTAACCAAAAAAAAAAAAACATTTTGAACTTATTTAATTGTCAACTAGTTAACAATTATCAATGAATATATTTAGAACAAAAATATTTAAAGCAATGGGTGAGAATAAATCAAACTATTTTTGAACCATATAGTGAAAAAAAATAATAATCTAGGAAATGGGGAAGCACTTACATTGATATATATGCTTGGTTATGCCACTAGACTCTTACTTGTCTTTCTATTTTCTTGGATTGCTACAATTGAGCAAAAGCTCTAACTTATATAGTCAAAGAAAATTGGATGGAAGAATTGTTTTTCTCTCTCTAATTATTGAGCACCCAAACCTCTCTCTCTTTGAAGATAATGCAGCAGGTACTTGCTTTTTAGGGGTATTTGGCAATAATTTCCACCACTTATTTATCACCACAAACTCAGTTATAAACAGTAAAAAGCTTTCACATGCTACAGTAACAATAAAAAAAATTGCTACAGTATAAAACTCTCACATGCTACAGTAAAAGTGATTCCCACCACTGGTTCTCACCACCCTTTCAAACACCCACTTAGAAAGCACCTTCTTGTCTTGAAAGGGAAATTTATATTTGCATTTATATATGTATTAATTAAGGAATTAGAGGCAAATGACTTTTTTTAATTATATTTTTTTGTAAGTAAATTGCCAAAGTTTTTTTTTTTTATAACCAGGGAAGTATTTTAAAAGTTGATTAATGATGTACTAGTGTTAATTGCTGATATACTCATTTGTGTTTATTATCAATTAACTTAGTAATTTGTCAGTGATTAATTAATGTTAGTTAGTACTTAACCAAGTATTGATTTAATCAACGATTAATCATTAGTAAATCAATATTAGTTAGTGCTTAATAAATTTTACCTTATAATATACCACTTTTTATCCATTCCAAATACAACGTAAATTACGATGAAAAAAAGAAATATGCTACCAAATCATAAACCTTGCACATGTTTTTGTTTGTTAAAAAAAATATTAAACGAGTTTGATTGTTGTCATATAAAATAGATATACGCTATGAGTAGTTACTTAGTATTTTTTATAAAAAGTAAAATAAATTCAATGATTCATTTTTTTCTCTAATAATATAAGTACTATTAGTTTGGTAAATACTTTAAGGTGCCAATTAAAGGCCACTGGGGAACATAGTTAAAATTACAAATGTGTTTCAAATCAACTTTGTTACAATACTTTCTTCCACAAAATTTGAATTTTAAACAATTTTCCTCCAACTCTTAATTTGAACTGTTATCATTCAATTATTTACTGATGTTAATCAGCAGTGTACTCATTTGTAGTTATCACCCATTAACTTCTTGGTTTGTCAATGATTATTTAATATTAGTTGGTGGCATTTAACCCAATAATGTACTGATTTACTAATAATCCAATTTATCAGTGACATATTGTATTTAATAATCAATGATGTACTGATCTTTATTAACAATGTACTGTATTGATAATTCCATTTTCCTTAATTCTTTAAAAGTTCAGCCCGTTACCTAATTATCACTACAAGAAAAACTACATTTAACGACATATTATTTACGACATATAGTTTTTAAATATTGTTAAAAAGTACGTGCAACGACATCTCCAACAAAGATGTCGTTAATAACATTTGAAACAATAATTAACGACATCTATATAGATGTCGTATTAAAGATCTCCTTTTAACGACAATAGTTTAGTTTCGTTAAATTATTTAACGATAAGTAGGAGATGTCGTCAAAGCCTTGGAGATTCTACGACATCCCTTATAGACGACATCTTGACTAATGTCATCTATAAGGGGTGTCGTAGAATCTCCAAGGCTTTGACGAGATCTCCTACTTGTCGTTAAATAATTTAACGACACTAAACTATTATCGTTAAAATGAGACCTTTAATACGACATCTATATAGATGTCGTTAATTATTGTTTCAAATGTTATTAACGACATCTTTGTTGGAGATGTCGTTGTACGTACTTTTTAACAATATTTAAAAACTATATGTCGTAAATAATATGTCGTTAAATGTAGTTTTTCTTGTAGTGTATTTAGAAAAAAGGCCATTTATTTAAATAGGTAGCCAAATGGACCATTTCCTTAGTTATCTCAATATGTTATTTATTTTTGCACTCGATCAAAACTTAGTTTTAACGATTCATCAAATCACAATAACTGAAAGGAGAAAAACTTAAAAAATAAAAAATAAAAAATAAAAATAAAAAAGGGAGACATGTATCTATGAGCCGAAAACTCAAATATCGAGATATATATTAGGCTAAAAAAATGATAATGTACTACAACTTTCTTAAAAATTTGATTGCTCAATAACTGCGAGTTAACATCAAGGCAGCTATTTCAGATCTTACAAAACTATTTATCTTTTATTTGTTGTCAAATAAAAATATAATTAAATTATAATGGGAGAAAAACCTATATAATCGCATCAAGAACAACTATTTTACCCACCCCGCCTCCCATAACATCCTTCTGGGTCTAGCGCAGGCAGACGCCAAAAGCACAACTATTTTACCCACCTCCGGTACCAAGCTACTATTGTTCTTACTATTTGATCATGCATCTTGTTCTTCTCATCTCTTCTTTTTTAAGAATGTTTTAAATTGTGTATTTCCAGGTCTCTAAGTTTGATTTCCCAAATACCAAGCCGTATGTTGGAGCATTAGTGAATTAAATACATAAATCAAGAATGCAAGATTTGTAAGGTCGGGATATAAATTGTCAAATTTCAAGTTTAGAATGTAAATTGTAAATTTATGATAGTTTAAGAGGCCATGGTGCAAACGAGTGGTAATTAATAGAGCAAACTTGGTGGGTATTAACATTTCTATGGGAAAAAAATTATTTCCAAAGAGCTTTCATTTTTTATATGAATATAAACAGATATTGTACTAGGTTGGTAGTTATGTGCGCATTATTATCATAATGTATTGCTTCACATGAAGAAGAATGAAAAAAGAAAATGATGACCCATATGGTAAGAAACGTCCTTTTGCCCGAGCTAGAGCATAAAAATAACAACCATAAGATTACAATCTAGTGGTCAAAACCTTTATGGTACATTGTTATTGTTTTGGGCACCCATCTAGGGTTGGTTGCTAATTTAATGAAATTTGGTTGGGGGTGTTTTTCCTGGAAAGGAATTTGGTTGAGATTTTTTATAGTACAATTGCCACAACTAAAAAACGGGACATGACATAGAGGCTTAATTTAGGAAAATGATTTACATTGAGTAAATTTTTTAAACTTGTAATCAAATTATAAATAGGAATTAGTTAAATGTGATTTAATTCTTTTGTTAAACTAGTCCCCAAATAATTAAAGACTAAATAAGGTCATTTATCTCTCCTGCTTATTTGCATAAACTGACCATTTTACCCTTGGAGCATATAATTTCTACGTAGATGTTATTGCATAAAAAGTTGCTATTTTAGACGACCCATTCACTCAGATAATCAAGAGCTCTCACAAATCTAAAGAAATTGATCCCGTTTTGGTAAAATATGCTGAGAGTAAATAACCAATTTGGAAAAAGGCTTGATAGCATTGCACATGCCCCTCAATTTGAAAGACCTTCATTGGGTTGTTGTGAAGGTAGATCTAAAATCTGGCGAGCTAATTTTTTTCGATTGTAGCCTAGGTAGTTATTTTAAAAGCCCAGGGAGAATTTGGGGACATAAAGAAACACATTGATGGACCATGGCCTTTCAAACGGCTTCTTGATGCCCCACAAAATACTAGGTGATTTAAATTTAACAAAGTTTTTTTGTTGATTTGTTATTAATTTTGTGAACAAATTGTATGTTTTGATGCCTAAATGATAAGATATGTTAAAAGATTGTCAATATGGTTCCATTAAGTTCATATGTTGATTGCAGAGCCTCATACTGTGTTTTCAGTGCAATGAAACCTATTTGGATTAATTCAAACTCAAATTAAGCTTGGAGGCTCGAAGCAGAGTAGAGTTAGAAATTTATATCCCCACACGATGGTCTACAGCCCACCGTATATGCTGGCTGACTGTCAGGCTCATGGCTGCTTTAGCCATCTGAACCTTCCTCACTTGATTCTGTAATTGTGATATTTATAATAAAATTACAGGATCTTTTTCATTTTGATTTGACTCCTATATCAGCGGCATCAATAGATCGTAATGCATAAGACCGGTATAAAAAATGAAGAAATGACCTTCATGAATACTTCAAGCAATTGGGGGTCAAAAATATAGTTAATGTGAAGAAACAACGTCCCGACAATGTACAAACACAAGCAGACTGGGAGGCTGCTTGTGATCGCTTCTGCAGTGAAGCTTTTCAGGTTTAAAGTTATAAACTCAACTTTTCATGATCATTACATATATCAATATAGCGTAATAATTTTAATAATTCATCTTTGTAACAGAAAAGGTCGATGACAAATAAAAGAAACAGTGCAAACATCAAGCAGCCAAGTCGTCATGGAACACAATCGTACGCTAATTCACATTTGTTATCAAGCACCAAACAGGCTCTATCAGTCGGGTTGCCAACGCTTTAAGTCAGCGTCATTCTTTGCTCACCACTTTAAATGTCTCCGTTCCTAGCTTCTTTACTTTTCCGAAGTTATACTCATCTAATCCATTATTTTCTTGGATCCTTAAAGACATTCATAATGGAAACACTCCAGGTACTTGATGCAAGATGATTTTCTCTTCTTGGGCAGCTAGCTTTGTATTCTAGATTGTAGCTTGCGGCTGCAAATAATTAAGGAGCTTCATGAAGAGGGTCATGTGGGTTAGGATAGAGCGCTTCATCTTCTCGCCACTTCTTTGGCCCATGCCCCACCGTGATGTTGAGCGTTGTGTGGAGCGTTTTCGAGTTTATCAAACTTCTAAACGTCACGCTTCCAACGTCAAACTTTATATGCCTTTGCCCATTTTGACATAACCATGGACCGACATTAGCATGGATTTTGTTTTTGGCCTCCCTTACATGCAAAAGGGTAATGACTCTATCTTTGTTGTGGTCAATTGGTTTTCTAAAATGGCTCATTTTGTTCCATGCAATCGCGCCACTCTTCTTCGAGGAAGTCTATCACCTTCACGGCTTCCTTCTTCCATTGTTTCTGATTGTGATTCGTGCTTTTTGAGTCACTTTTGCTAGTCTCTATGGCGTTTGGTTAATGCTAGTTTAGAAATGAGTTCAGCGTATCATCCTTAAAACTGACGGTCAAACCGAGGTCACCAACCAAGCTTTAGGATATTTGTTCCGAAGTCTTATTGGCGACCATATCAAGTCATGGAACACTAAGCTTAGCCAAGCGAAGCTTACTCACAATCATGCTAAGAACCAAAGTACCGAGTTTAGTCCATTTCAAGAGGTGTATGGATGTGTTCCTCATTACCCGCTTGACCTCGTTCCTCTTCTCGACCGTACTCGAATTCATAGTAAAGTTGCCAATTTCATTGAAGTTCTTCAACGTATCCACCCGTTGACTTATGATCATTTAGTAACCACTACTGCCAAGTATAAAACTGCTGCCGATCGCCATCGTCGAGTTGTGACGTTTAATGTTGGAGATATTATTTGGGTTGTTTTGATAAAAAAAAAAAACTATTTTCCTCTTCATGAGTCCAACAAGTTGAAGGCATGGAAGATTGGGTCCTTAGAAGTGCCTGAGAAGATCAACCCCAATGTATACCGGTTGCGTCTTTAGTCGGATGTCAACATATCGAATGTTTTTAATGTCAAACATTTGGTCCTGCTTGCTAGAGCTACAGAGGTTGTAAATTCGAAGGCAAATCTTTTCCAGGTTGGCAGGACTGATGTAGCGCATCCCCTGATGATATCATTCGATCGATCAGACTAGCCTTACACCGATCGACCAGTCGGCCGAGTAGTTGAAAATGTAAACTTTCCTGTTTGAAGTCTTTGAATTTTAAATCTTTTAAATGATCAGGTGTTTTTTCCTATTATCTCTTATTCCAAATTTTGGTTGTTTTATCTTTAAATTTAGAATTTATTTTCAGTTTCCTATTCTTTTTTGAATTATAGAAATCTATAAAAAGGCTAGACTAGATTGTTAATTCAATTTATTTAGTTATAAATAAAAATTTCAGAGAAATTTTCTCTTTTCTTGTTTTTCCATTTTTTTGGTATTCAGTATAATCAACAAGTGATTGTCTCTTATTCTCCTAGTATTCGAGTGAATTAACAAGTTTATAGAATTCTTATCTGGTATTTATAAAAAATCAACGAATTTTTAGGTTTTTTAATTGAATCAATGAAATCTAGGAATCTACCCCTTTTCCCTACCTTATTCCACGCTTCCGCTGTGTCAGTATTTCTAGAAGCAAATTCACTTGCTTGTCATTCTTTCCATCTTTAGCTCCTTTCACAACTAAAGGTGTCAACTGAGACGGCTCAAACAGGTCGACTTGAGATATGTCTCTTAGGCTGGGCACTCATTCAGGGCGGCCCACAACATGACCTTGGCCGGCTTGAAGATGTAGGCCCAAAGATAGACAAATTTTGTTTTTTTAATGTTCGCTTAAAACTTGGCAAGGCCTCTTAGTCCATGCGGGCCTTGAGTCGAGCTGCCCTGCTTTAATCGGCTCGATCCTCTTTTACAAATGGCCCAGTTCTAGTGGAATCTGACTTACCCTTTTGGATACGGGCGTGGACAGCCCAAATTGATGCATATCTCCACTAGATCACTTTATTTGTTCTTATTCAAGTAGGTCCCACTTTGCATATATGTGTCCTTGGTGCAATATGCGATCATGGAGGTACTTAATAATTTTGAATGCTTTCAGTATGCTATCTTCTTGGCTGTTAAATTTTGCTTGGTTGGTTTGTGTCAGCCCCAAAAGACTATCTATCTTAATCTGTCTACGCAAGTAATCGCAACAATTTGATTAATTGTTTTAGTCACACAAATATTAAGGAAAAGCAATAAATGAGCATATAAAACCATCAAACATTAGGGAAAAAACATTAAAAAAATAAATAAGTATATATAAAATAAATAGCAAGAACACCATATCCAAAACCTTGTATCACCAACTTATATGGTCTATTAATCCTGAAAAATGAAAAATTGCCTTATATCAATATTTATATGGACACATCAAAACCAAATAAATATGAGATATTTAAGAAAGATGTCACAGAAAAACCCAATGGATTGAACTTTACCACATCTTAAAAGTCTTGCATTTAATACCATGTTTTTTAAACAAAATTATTTTGTTAGAAAATTATATCTTTTTAATCAATAAGCATTTTAAAAAAAAAAACCATAAAGCTTAATTGACATAAACCATAGAGATTAAATGTATATTTTGTATTTAGAAATATATTGTGTAACATAGTTATGGCATTTTCTACAAATACCTTTTTCTTATGGCATAAATCAATCTCAGCATAAAATTTATTGCATTCTTGTAAAGACCCCAATAAGAATCGAGACGTCACTAACTCTTGATACTTTCACTCTCGGACCATTCAACTACATATGGTTAATTGTAAATGAAGTTAGACAAAAAAAAAAATGAATGATTTTAGCAAGGGAAAATTCATGAGTGCTTAAGTACACTATCATTGAATAATGGACTTTTATTAACTTTGAATTTAGTTACAAAATCAAGTGTAATTATGAATTAGGTTGTTTGGGAGTAGAGTTTAAACGCTGGAGTTTGAACCTACGTTGTAGCATATGAAAGTTTTGTATTGTAACATGTTTTTTGTTTTGGGTGCACTTGGCAACCTTGTTCCAAGTTTCAATTATATAGTTGGAACTGCTATAGTGTTAAGTTTTCACATGCTACATTGTAAAACAAAAACAAGTTACAGTGTAAAACAAAAATAAGTTACAATGTAAAATTCTCACATGCTACAGTAAAATTGTTCCAATTTTTTGTTCTAACTGCGTTAAAATTTTGACTAAAGATGAAAATGTCCACTATATTGACGTTATTTCCACGATGATATTCATATTTTGAAGTCTCAACATGAATATGGAGGAATGATTTTTCTTTCAAGATGTCTGTAAAATATTTGCAAACATTCGTAATATCCACAAAAATTTAGGATGTTTTCGAAAATTTCCACAAAGTCTCAATAAGAGGATGGGAATTTTTTTTGCACAAAAATTAATTGTCTAGGACTTTTTTAAATTGTTTTTTAATAAAATGTGATTAATATTTTGAACCTAAAAACAATAAAAAAAGTATTTATTGAGGCTTATTAGTTTCTAAATAATTTTTGCTTTTAAAATGAATAAATCATAACTCTTCTGCAAAGCTCTATTTAGTTTTTTGCTATTATAATATGAAGTTAATAATAAGGGATATAAGGGCAGAGCATGATAACGTTGCAGAACTGATTATTTAGACTTGCTTGAAGTAGCAGTTAAGCCAAATGAAGATCATGATGATTCCCTTATTCAGTGGATCAGGCTAGCACATTTAGATGATAAGAATGGTAACCTTGACCCACGAATTGCTAGACATGCTTAAAAATATAGCATTAATATTGATAGAGTTGCTGAAGAAGTAGGAACTTCTAGTGGTAGCAGTGGCTCATTTAGAGTAGCTATGCGAACACCCACAAGTCATGGTGATGATAATGATGACGGTACCAACGACACTAATGATGATGACGACGACCACGATGACTATGATGGGGGTAATGATGATAATGATGGTGAGAACTATAGGAGAAGAGGAAATACAATATCCAATCAAATACCCTTGAGTATATTTGCTGAAGAAAAAGAATTTACGTATGCTACACAAGATGAAGATCATGGTTGTAGAGTAGCCATTAAGGGTATTGCAGCAATTGGAATGCAATTTATAAGAAGACATAGTATGACCCAAATGAGTCAAACTGATGAGGATTCTGTTGCCTTAAGTTTTAACTCTATAAGCTTAGGAACTAACCAAAGTTCTTATGGTTATAATGTTCCTTATGGTTCTCAAACAAGGACGAGTTTAGAACTACAAAACCAATATGGTTTCTTTGATATAGTTGTATATCTCCTACCATAAATTAGTGTTGAGATGTCATTACAATTCCATGAAGACTATTAATCAAGTTAGATAAATCAACAATATCCAATTAAAAGAGACTAAGAAACTTATATGCAGCACATCAACAATTACCTCCAAAGCTATTCAAGGAAGTATTCTGACAGATGTATTGTTTAGATCAAGATCAAAACCTACATAATGCTTTTTAACCGACTAGAAACTTCTTTTGATATTAAAGATACTTGAAGTTTGTGTGTACTTTATTATATTTGGTGGTAATTTTTTATGTAATATTATTGTACTTAGTTTGGAATGACTATGCAAAATAATATTAGAATCATAATAAATATATAATGATGGTATTCTTTTATCATAAGCAATATAACTCTCATATTAGACCAAAATTATATTATTTATATTATTAACTTGATTCAAATTAAGTAATATTGATTATTTTAGTACTATGTAAAGTTGTAAAAGAAATTTATATGTTTTTCTTAAGATATCTATTTTTTCAAAATATCCATCGATATTGACAATATCTACGACAATATCTGCAAATCAAAACCTCAACAATATCGACATTTTTGTCCTTAGTTTCGATTACTCTCTCAAACATCTTAAATATGAATACCAATGAGTACTCCACTACTCCTGAACTCGTAAAACTGACACCTTTTTCGCAAGTCACCAATTGCACAACGAGCTTACAATCCAACTAATGCACTCTCAGGAGGCGTTTGGTAGCAGTAATCAGTAGGAATCATATTCCCAAGAAAATGATGGTAGGGAATATGATTCCCAGGAACCAAGATTATCACGTTTGGTTATACATAGAAATCTTCTATTAGATTTATAGGAATAATACATTACTGTATTTGGTTGTACATAGGAATCTTGTATAATTGACAAAATAATTTATAGTATTAACATTAAATGTATTAATATAATATATTAGTACTAATATTAAATAATAATAATATAAATATAAATAATAAAATAATATTATATATAATTTAACATTAATATTACTTTGAATATTTAATGTTATTAATATCATTATTATTAAATAATTATTATTTTATATCAATATAATACTTTCTTTGTATTATATAAAAATATTAATTTATAATAATCATAGAATTATTATTTAACAATATATTAATATTAAAATGTTGTATATAATATATAA
>CAMOHE010039683.1:0-15862 GCA_946598075.1 Artocarpus hirsutus
ATAAGAAATAGAGGATAAGAGAAAGGTCAGTCCAGCAAAGGAAAAAAAGGTAGCTTCTGGGTAAAGAGGAAAAGAAAAGAAAGAGAGAAAAGGAAAGATGAAAAAGTGGCGGGATTCATTTGCAGCTATACAACGGCAAAAGGAAAAGGTAAGTCATTTTCAAAAAAACAAAGGTGAGCCCAGCAAAGATGCAATAATGGGCTGATTTTCATCACTAATTAAAAATAATATATATAAAAATAATAATAATTCTCTTATATAAAAAATATTTTATAAAAATATATATATATATATATATATATGAGGGATTGATGGATGGTTTAAGGGATGGTTAGGACAGTTTAGAAGTGCTAAACCGCTAACTAAATCATCTAAAATTATTTATGTAAAAATAACCAAAAAATCAAAAATTAAAATAAAAATCACCATATTGGTTTGGATTGGTTTGGTATGGGCAGTTTGATGGATTTTTTGAATACCCCTAGATACATGCACAAGAATACATATATTGTTTATATATCATCTCGTGCAATTCATATATGTTTGAAACATATTTTTACTTTCTATTCCAAGTTGTAACAGGACAATTATTGAAATTGTTATAATAAGCTAGAAGTTCTCTAACCCAATAAGCGCGTTGGATATGCTTTAGAATATTAATATTTTGAAAATCCCTGGGGTAGTATTGCTTAAAAAAAATTCTCACTATTAAGGGGAGAAAAGTTGCAGTTGAATATTATTGATTTTCGTAAGTTGATTGATTAAGCATTGCAATGCAATATAAAGTTATTACTTAATATGATAAAGAAAGTGACTAATCACTTCTCCTGTTAATTTAATAGCTTGAATTGAGGTTTTTAAATGTCAATTTGTTAATTTATGAGTCTAAGAAATGTTTGAGCTATTGAAGACTTGTCTAATATAAAGTACCATACTTATTGAAAAAGAACAAAACTTGTAAATATATTGGTAATATTAAGAGACCATATTTATCAAGAGCATATATCCATAAAATGTTATTGACATCATAGTTTGATGCATTTTTTAAAGATCAAATCAAATTTCTTGTAGATATTATTAGTCAGTAAATTCTTGAAGTAGTTCAAAAGATATACTTAAAATTTAAAAATATTGAGGAAAATAGGGAGATCTTGATAAGTCATGCAAATATGAAAGTAAAATTAAATTACAATAAAAGTTATTGTCGATAATTGCAAGAAGCATGAATTATTAATATATTGAAAAGAAAACAAATATCTTCAAGAAAAAATTTAGAATCCGTCCAAAGAGATTTGATGTGAAAAAAATAATAATGATTGGCCCATAAATAAAAGAAGCAAATTCAGACAAAAGTCATTCATAAATATGAAGTATTGTGAGCGATTAATCTAAATGTTTTGAATACATAAAGCCTGTAGAGCATAAATGAATACTCATATAAAATAGTACATATAAGAATGTAGGACACCATAGAATAAATTATAAGTTAAAAAAAGGATAAAAAAAAACTTTAACATGGACCAAATAAAAAATAATATTTATTAAAAAATATTTGAAAAAGTTGAGTAAATAATATTTAAGCAAGGACTTATTTGAGAAATTTAAATGGAAAGGAAAAAAATTAAATGGAGAACACTTTGGAAAAAAAAATAGGGACAATTGAGGAAAAAAAATAAATTTAATAAGGTGTAAAAAAAAATACTATAAAATTTAAAGAGAAAAAAGAAAAAAAAAACAAAAACAAAAACAAAGCAAACGTCACCCATCTCCCATTGCATCATCTTATAAAGCCCATCACCTCCCATCATTCGGTCTGGGTGAAGCAACCAAAAGGCACAGAAGAAAAAAATAAAAATAAAAAAGAGGAAGGTACTTTTCATCCAAAACGTTGCCGTTTTGGTTGAAAGAGGAAAAAAAGTTTCCTCTTTACTATATGTAGTTAGATAAGAAAATTTTTGTAAAGAACTTTCGGAATATTATATATTTTTAAAGTTATTTATCATTTATTTGATCAATATATATTTAAAGGATATATCAAAATAATCCTAAGTCTTGGATTTTTATATAGTGTTTTGTATATCATCTTAATATTTAATTTAGTACATTATAGTATGACATATTATCTGAATAATTAAGTAAAATGACAAGTATTTGACTACAAAGTGTATATATTTTATACTCATTTAGAGATAAGTTTTTGTATAAACAATTGTTGTACCATTGTTCTACCAATTAAGCAATAAATATGGGTAATAGTTCATTCATGCATACCCATAAAAATAGTCAATACATTTATGAAATTCCTTATGACAAATGAACTCCTAAAGAGCGATAATTGAAATATTAACAAAAATGCTAAGGGTGACAAGTTCAAATAGTCGATTGTAGATATCTTGAATTTTTTTACAAAAATATGCATTGACTCAATCATTTTTTATCAAATCTATTATTATTGAGAGAATCATGATATTGATACAAGGGAGATAGAAATACATATTGTACTCATTTTCTCTTGGTCAAAGTTTCTTCCCCACTGGATTTCCCTAAAAAGGTTTTTAATGAGGTAGTTTTGACAATGTACTATAAGAATAATCTAATTTTTTTTCTTTATTAGAATTTTTGTCCCATGGGGTTTTTATCTAGTAAGATTTTAATGAGGCACATTCTAAAGTATTAAATATCTAAGGAAAAGTGTTATAAATTAAATTGATTTATTAGTAAGGATGTTCACTTTCTAACATCCTTGTTGTGTTTTCTAATGGTTACTTGATCCCTTGATGCTAATAAGGATGTTCTTGATCTCTTGAAGTGAAAATTTATCAATTTCTTTATCTAGGTGATATTGAAAAAATTCTTGGTCCAAATAATACTATTAGTGTACTAATGTATTTGTTAATGCTACAAGACCTCACACGATAGTTTTTGCTATTGTACTAGCGAGATATAGTTATCAAAGACATTAAATAGGTGTTGAACAAGTATTTCGTTTTCATTGTAAAATGTCTGACATGGCTATATTATTCAAATGCTTAAATTAGAATTGATTGGATGTTGAATATTTTTTTAGTCTATATAAAAGTATAATTACACACATGCTACCTGTTTAGGTATATCTTGGTGATTTATAAAGCAAACTATTGTCTTTTTCTTTTTCCTTTTTTTTTTACGAATCAAACTATTGTCTTCTTATGTGCATTTTTCAGATTTGAACTCTAATATATATCGAAGCAACATGTGACCTTTCATTTAACAAAGGAAGTTTGATGGAGTTATATGGAAAAAATGTAACATTTATCACCCAAGTTAAAGAGACATAATAAAACATGTTTCCCAATAGTTCTTTTTCGCGCATAAGATCCTGAAGGATGACATTCATCGAATTTGTTCGAGTGACAACTTGAAAAATTTATATAGAAATACTTCCTACAATTATATTTGATAAATTAGTATGTAAGATTAGTATGCATCGACTCAAAGATCTTTACATATGGTTTTTCTAAAAAAGACATGTTAACATGAGGCGAGGCTATTGGTTACTGTACTCTTTTTTTCTTTGCATAGGTTTTGTCTCATTGGGTTTTTTGAATAAGGTTTTTGATGAGACAGTTCTAAACCAAATCTTACGAGAATAGTATACTCTTTTCTTTATTATAGGATTTGTCCTGGTAAGGTTTTTAGTGATGTATATAGTCTAAATGATGAACATCGAAGAGAGATGTAACAAATATATTAATTTATAAGTGTGGATGTTCATATTGCTAACACCCTCATAAATTGTATTATCTCTTCTTAATTATCAATGATATTTAGTATTCTATAACCTTTATAAAGCCTCCCAATTAACACTCCATTAGTAGTATTTTTTTGTTGTAACTCATGGCTTCTAGTCTCTCCCATTTTATGATTCTTGGCCAATATGTAAGGCCTTTGAAAGCTTGTATTTGTATACAGTAAAATGATGAATAATAAGATTGTCTTTCTCTCTATTTTATTTATTTTATAACATAAACTTTTTTTGGACAAATCTATGGAAGGGAATGCTTATATTCTTCACCAATAGAGAACAATATAATGATTGTATGTGGTCTTTAAATTAAATCAATGGTTAAAAATAGAGGGACTACCAATTAAAATAGACCTCTTCATATGTGATGCCCGAAAATTTCTATATGTAATTTACAACCATAAAGTACATAAATGAATTTTTTTTTAATTATAATCATTAACTCTCTATTTTAGTTATTATGGTTATGATTATCATTGTGATTACTATTTGACTAATAAAAATTCATAAAATATTTTGTATGCAGTGTGAAGGTTTTAGCCTTAGTTAAAAGCATGGTGTAATAAGCGAGAAAATTCATGAATAAAACATAATATTTAATTGGGTTTAATTAATGAATTTACTTTTAAAAAAAATATGATTTTTGTAAAAATTGTAATTTTTGTACAAAATTACGATAAGGTATGAATAAACGACATTGATTGCAAATTTTACGGTGAATGTGATGCAATATTGCGTATGATAAAATACATATTTTATGAGTTAAAATACTCATAAATTTGTAAATAATACCCATAAAATGAATTTTATATCACAATTAAATTGTGAAATTGTAATATAAACGAAAGGATGACTAGAATGCAAATAAGACATAGAGGTTGTCCAAACCCTAATCAAGGGTAAAAAGAAGACCGAAGCATTATAAGAATACTGCTAAATAAAAAACGCAGATATGAAAATGTCATGTTTGGCCTTCAAAAGTGAACGAAAAGTAAGTTAAATATTTTATTACAGTCTAAGGATAGGAAATACACTGATTTAACCACGACAGTATAAGAAAAATACTACGTGATGAAAAATTACACAGTGTAAATTTTTAGCTCCACTAAATAGACACTTTTTAACTTGTTATTGGGCCACCAAGCTCTAAAAGGTGGCCCAATCATATGATGACACTTGGTAATCCAAAGGGTTACTTGGTAAAGTAATCAAGTGGATTAGGAAGCATTTATTACAAGTTTATCACAAAAATTTTCTATCCTTCTTCTTCTCCAAGTTTCGGCAGCCATTGTAGAGACCTTCAAAAAATTTTCCCAACTTCACACTTTGACAAAAATAGGCCCAAAGCAAGTTTTAGAAGCAAGCTCAAGGGTTTTCACAAGATTTAAGATAAAAATCCCAAACTTTTTAATGAGTTTTTAGGGGATTTTTCATGGGTTGAAGGGGAAAATTAACCCATGGTATTTTTGCATGAAAATGAAGCTTAGAAGGGAGTTCAAAGGGAATTCGAAGGCTAAAAACCAAAAGGAAGCTATTTTGGTAAGTTTTGGGTTTTAAAGTTTTGAAATTTTAAGAATTTTATTTGGATTTTTATTCTCTCAAACCCATGTGAGTTTTGAGCTTATATTTGATGAAATTTCATGTGAATGTGATTAATGGCATGTTTAGATTGTGAACTTTTGGTTTATGGTGCAAAATGTTAGTTTTTGAAAAAAACGTATTGTTGTAAATTTGAGGTTAAACTTTACAAAAATGAGATTTAAGTATGAGAATAATTTGATTTAGGCATGAAATGGTTTCTGCAGGGGTAGATTTGTAATTTTGAAATAGATTTTGATCAAAACGTCCTAAGGACTAAATTGAAAGAAAAATTCTTTTCTCTGTAGAATTGGAAAATGGTCGAAAACACCCCTATACAGTGAGAGTTTAGGAAAAGTTAAAACACAAAAGTTGTAGATCTCAACGAAACTGTTGAATATTATGAACGGTTCATCAAAAAACTCAAATGTTTGTGAGTTTTTGATTTTTCAAGAATTTATTAAAAGTGAAAAAGTGTTAAAATGGCAAAAACTTCATTTTTCAAAATGACTTAAGGTATGGTACCTTAAGTAAAAATGTTTCTTATGAAAAATAAGAAATTTTGGTGCAAAGTGAAAAATTTTAGCTCGAGGGGTAAAATTGTCAAAATTTTTGGTTGAGGGACTAAACCGTAAAGTTTTATAAAAATGGGGCATAAGTGTGAAATAAAGTGATACGAGCCACTAGGACATTATTTTAAAGTTAATAAGTGCCTATTAATGTTAAAATGACAAATCAAGCTCGGATAGATCAGTAGGGCCATGGAGGACAAAATCGTCATTTTTGTCTGAATAACCCGAATCGCTCCAAAAGGTCTCAGATAAGAAAAGAAAGTAATTAGAAAGATTCTCGCCCTTCGTAAGTGATGATAGGGTAGAATAACATAGAAATAAGGAAACTAGTGTTCTTAGAGTTGTGTACAGTTATACAACTCGAATAATTAAATAACGAATGTTTTGTAACGAAACATATTGGAATTAGCTAATAGTTTTGTAATTGGCCAACAGGATCCTAGGAGCCTAGGAGAAAGGAGACTGAAGTTGAGTTTATAGTGCTCAAAAGCAAGTAAGTACCCTTTCCACCTACAGTATGAAATTGTAGGTGTAGAATGTATGTATATGTACATCAGAGTATATAAGACGATGTAAACTTGTATGTTGCTATGAAATAAATACTTAGAGGTATAGAATCGATATCTGTATGTATACGATTAGAATACCTAAGTGTATAACCTGTTACGTATTGTTATGTATAATATATTGTGTACCTATGTATACAATGATGAATACATGTATGTATATGAAGTAGGTACTTGTGTGTACTGTGCTATGCATACGAATTTATGTATCATGGATAATATGTGATTATCATTTCATGCCTGGTATGATAACCATATTAAATGGATTGGTAAATATGTCACCAGAAGCTAAGAAAAGTGTCGTACAACTCCCGAAGTAATTGGACTTTAAAGGATAAAATATGGTCACGGTGTTACGTAGACCTAAATGAAATTGCGTAGTAGTACGAACACTTGGGCCCTAACTAAAGATAAGAAATGATGAAGATAAGGAAAGTTCATAAGAAAGCATAATTGAATCATGCATTCATTTGAATATCCATGTGGGATTTATAGGACTTACTGGGCATTAGCTCATTAAGTATTTGATGCTGTAGGTATTCCGATGAGAAGGTCAGAATAAATTTTAACAATAAGCTGGCGGACGGATGATGTGTGCAGGTCGGGTATGGAGTCCGCTACTATATGTTTCCGCTGCATATATGTATTAAGTTGTTTTAAAATAGAATGTTTAAAAAGAAAGAAATGTTGTAAAAGTAAGAATGATTATGTAAATATAAAGGTGTGAAAGTATTTTGGGAGTTACCAAAATTATTGCAAAGCAAATTATTTATTTTAGTTTTAAAAAAAAAAATTCTTAAATTTTTGCCCCTAAGTAAGTAAGAAAGAGTTTTATTACAGCTCGAAAAGGCAGGTTGTGACACATGGTGTGCTAGAGTATAATTATGTGATTAATTAGTTTGTAATTTTGCATTTTGGTGATTTAATTGAATATTTTTGCTACTTGGATGTGGTATTATTGGATTTTTAGAAATCATTTTTTTCCATTTTTGAAATATATATATATAAAAAGGGGGAATCTGATCATTTCTTCAAAGTAAGAAAAGGAAGGATTATAAATATATAATGCCTACTTTCTGATATATATATATATATATATATATATATATATATATATTAATAGGTGTAACAGAGAAGTGGTACTTGACGTTTCTTGTGTTGTGTGTGGATATACATATATTATCTATATACTATATCATTGCTATATTAGTAAGATTTTATTATTTGACAGCTATTGTACTACATATAATATGATATATAGGTACACCACACTATTTTCTTATGATCATTGAAAAGATATGAGGATAAACCTTTTGTTTTAACTTATCTCCATGATATGCCCGGCAGAAACCACTTGGCTCATATGCCTCTTATATGCCTTGTGTAATCTGCCAACCTCAAGTGTATCATTCGTTCCTTTTTCTTTTAATTATGTAATCCATGCTGAACCATAAACCATTGTCCACAAATGATTCATCAAGAACTAAAGTCCCTTCAATCATCATCCACCCATCTTCCTTTGTTCCCTCGTGTAGCTCCCTCTTAACATCGCCACATCCGTTTATGTATAATAAATAACTTACGTTGATGATATTAAATAACTATATTGTCTACAAATCTGGTCCAACTTTTAAACTCTCATATTATCAATAAGCTCTCTCCCACATACATGCAACACCACTCATTACTTCCAAATCTCTATTTTCTTTTGTCTGAATTATTTTAATCATGTGTTCAAATAGACCATAAAGTATTGTCTGCAAACACTTATTTTACATGACACACAACACTCTCTCACATCATTTCCCTCACTTTTCACGTCCCAAACCGCTCAAAACCTCCTCCTAACCCATCCAAATGTACTAGTAAGAGTTGAAATGATATATTAATTTAATAAACCTTATCCCTATATATTCTTGGCCAACATATCCACAAAATTTTCTATCTTGTTTCTGGTCTTGTTTTGATTATGGGAGCTCGTAGTCATCGCCTCCTAGCTAGCACATAAAAATTCACTTTAGTCAAAGACTACATGACAAACTAACCTAGCATCCACCATATCGACGACTTGACCATTTCCCTTCATGGTTACACATAGTGGAGACAAACCTAATAATGAAGTCCCTTGCATCCATGATTGGCTCCTATCCTCAAGAACTATCCCTCTTTTGTTTAGTTTCTCTTCAGCACAAGGATATCACCAAGTCATTCTCAAGTTAACAACAAACGTCTAAGTCTCTCCACCATTATCACTCCATCAAAATCTCTCTCTCTCTGGGATCTCACTTTCCTCCTTTCTTTCTTTCTTTCTTGTTTTTCCCCGTTTATTTCCTTACCTGAGACACCGCACACACCAAATTATTCAACCAAGTTGTGCTAGCCATCTAAATTTCCCTATACATCCCTTCAAACTATTCTAATAAACATTTTTTTGAAAAAAAAAAAAGAAACCTTCCTCAAAGCTGGAAGTTGAACCGACGAAGTTTTTGTGTGACTGCTGACATCGTAAATAGAGCCGAAACGGAGCTTTGGATACGTTTTGAGGTTACCAACTTTTACACCATATTTCCTCAAAATTTTTGTTACTTTTTTCTATTTTTATATTATTTCTAGTGCCACTTACTTATCTATAACATAATGGTAAGTTTGTTTAATATAACTTAGCCAACTAATACAAGTGGAAGCTTAGTGTAATTCAGCTTAGTGTAATTCCTATGTGTCCCATTCCTCGAGTAGTTACCAGCACATTAGCTTTTGTTCCTTTTTTTCAAAAAAAAAAAAAAAAGAAAAAAGAAAAAAGAAAGAAAATTAGACTATTCTATATCCAAAGGACAGCCACTGTATAGTGTCGGTAAACCCACTCCTTCTTCGTTGAGAACACAATTCCTATTCCTTTTATCATCATATTTCTCCCAAGAGATGTCAAGTGTTTATTGTCTCTTTTTGCATTGATTGGAAGGTATTCTTGTGATAATTAGAAGGTGAGCTCTTTGTTCACGTGTGTGTGTGTCTATATATATATATATATACACACACACACACACAGGGGCATGTCAATGTTAGGATTTTGAGGTCAATCCATATTACGTTATATAATCGTATGTAGACATAAAATTATAACGATTTTCATTGGTGGGATCTTAAAGATATTTTGTGCAAGTCACCTAGCTATAAGGGACGAGATTTATTGAGAGTTACAAAATCAGAGTAGTTCGTGTATTCGCTACCTAATATATAAGTAAACTTATTTATGCCTCATATGCTTCGTAATTAAGTATTAGACATAAGATCCTATACACCAATATTTGCAAGATTAGTCATGATTTGTTTGTTGAAGGAAATAGATAAGGAGACTTGTTGTTTGGTTGAAGATTTCTATATGAAGTATAGTACACTGTCTTAAATTTCTTATATTCTATTTCATCTACCTATAGAAATTCTATTTGAGAATGCTCAAATATCCGTGAAATTCAGTTAATTAGTTGTCTTATTTGGTTATGACTCAACATTGACAGTGACCATGCACGTACATTTAAGGTGCTACAGCATACTAAAATGTTTAAAAGAGGAGGATCAGCTGTGTGATTTTGTGTAATTCTTTTTGTTGTTAGTTTTGTGATTATCACGTTATGATTAATAACCTTTATTCACAATGTGATAAATTATTGTGATGATGATTTACGATTCTAAATGGTAAATTAATAATATTAGGAATTAAAACAGGCCATCGCTCAGCGAGGAGACCGACCTTTCCATGCTTGCTATTTCGGATAATTTATAAGTAAAATGCTCATCTGTAACACATAACGGTATTATATATGTTTTTGATATCTTGGATATTTGAAGCATGATTTATCCTCTGTATATTTCTACTGAAGTTATATTTGAATTCATGATGTTTTTACATGGCTTACCATGTGTTTGGCAATGGTTCCCATCACATAGTTTCCACCACAAACTCAGTTATAAACAATGTAAAGTTCTCACATGCTACAGTAACAAAAAAAATGATACAGTGTAAAGCTCTCACATGCTACAGTAAAAGTGATTCCCACCACTGGTTCCTACTACCCTTCCAAACAGCCCTAGTGTTGTGGTATACATTGCGTTGGGCACAATGTGATTAGTATTGTTATATTATAATCTCAAGAGATTAGTTCTCACAACGTGATTAGTGCCCTTATATTATTATGTCAGGAGATAAATTGTCGCAAGGTGATTACTGCCCTTATTTTATTATTCGAGAGATTAGTTCCCGTAAGGTGATTAATGCCATTATATAATTGTGCCCACAAAAAAATGATAATAAAGCCCACAAGAATGCCTAGTCCTAAATTATAAATTATATTATATTGTTAAAAATACTTTCATGCACTCATAAAACTTTGATTAATTATTTTTTTAGCTAAAAGCTTTACTTACTGAGTTTATCTCTCATGTTATTAAGTGTGTTACAGGAACTTCAGGCGGAGCCTTTGGCTAATACATTGAGTGAAGACGCAAATGCGACTGCTTTGACTAATTACACTTGCACCTTTGGCTTTAACTATATTAATTTTACAGTTAAGATTATCAAAAAACCCCTTTCAATTTCAGCCATTCATATGATAACTTGAAATCTTAGCCCTCAAATCTAAACAAAATATATATATATATATATATATCAAAACAGCTTCTTCGTCAGCCCTCCCAACAATCCCCCTAAAACCCTTCCCAATACCTCCCTTCTAGCCTATTGAAACCCGCTCAATCATTCGCCACACCCTCTTCAAGCATGCCATCATCTGCTCTCCCCGCATCACCCTTAACCTTGCATGACCTCGCCCCACGTCACCCTCAACTCCGATCTCCATTGCCTAGTGTGCCATCACCATCGCCCTCCCGCTTCATGACTATCGCCCGTCTATTGTGCCTCTTTTAGATTGAATGATAGAGAGAGAGATCAACATAGAGAAAGAACATAAAGAAATTTTCTTCTTTTATTTTAAAATTTTGTATGCATAAAATTTAAATTTAATATTTTTTATTATTTTCAATTTGTTTATAATTTTGCTATTAATTTTTTTAACTCCTATGTTTTCTAATCTTTTATATAAGGAAATTGTATTAAGATATAATTATCTAATTAGTAATTGATGTAACTATTTTAAAACATTCAAGATTATTGATTTATAAGGAAAAAAACATTTTGATTTCTTGACAATTTGAGAAAAAAATCTTTCTATGAGAGCAAAAATTATAGTTAAAAGTTGGTAAAAAAATGAACTCTTTTTTTTTTTTTATACGGATAAAGGTAAAAACATCATTTGAAAGAAACATATATAACAAAAAAATGTGTTTTTGCCATAAAGGGTCATTTTTGGTATTTTAAAAAATTGATAGTCAAAGCTTAGTCAACATTAGTGGTGAATTAACAGAAGAGTGTTTCTGCAATGTTTTGTAAAGCCGAGGAATGTTGATATAATTCGATTTGGTCAAAGGGTATCTATATTTTGTGGGTAAAAGACAAGAGATATTAGTGTAATTATTATTATTTTTTCTAGTGACTCCTCTTAGTAAGGCTAGCAATACGGGTTGCGACACGACAACATGACACGAATTCTACAAGTTTTTTTGCGAGTTAGTGTCGAAAAATTTGACCACGGGTCATTTTAGTGTCGACCCGAAACTGACCCGTCAAAAAATGGGTCGTATTCGGGTCAACCCGTCTGATACTAAAATGAACCGTTTCTTACCCTTATTTAATTAATTAACTTTAAAAAAATTAATATTATTTCATATATAATATAAGCCCTTAAAAGATCAAATCCTACCTTTCTTATCACTCATTTTCTTGTTAAAGTGGTATGAAACTCTTCTAATTTTATGTTTTTTTTAATATTATATATATTAATGTAGGCGGGTCATAGGCAGGTTGCGAGTTATAATCGGGTTACGGGTCAAAGGATCGTGGGTCATTATTTTTTGACACTGTGCATAAGAAACGGGTTGACACGGGTCGTGTTCGTGTCAACTCGTATCAAAACTGGTCGTGTTAGGGTTGAGAATTCTTAACCCATTCGTGTCACGAGTCGGGTTAGTGTCAACCTAATTTTTGTAAAAATTAACTCCAACCCGACACTAACCCGACCCGTCAACCCATTTTGCCACCCATACCTCTTAGTATAACCAAAAGAAATCATCAACAGAACTCCAACAACGGTATAATGCTAGTAAAACAGCGGATTACCTTCAATACCACAAGAAGTTTGCACTAGTAACACATTAAAATGTCATTAGCAACCTACTGTAACACCCCGAAGTTAATTAAATCACATTAAAATGATAAATGGTGGATTAGTGTGCTCTAATGAGCATTTTAAATTTAATTTGGATGTTTTGTGAAAATTTAGTGACTTTGTATTATTTTACTCTTTTAATGATTTTTAATTATTCTAAATTTGATGTTGTGATTCTTTGTCAGAGTGTTTTCCTCGTGATAGATTAAATTTAATGTTATTTACCTTCTATACCATGTATTTTAGATTTATTTAAACATTATACTTTCGGTTTTTATCTCATCTATTGTATTTTTTTAGATTGGATTTTAATACACAAATTTATACTTTTTCCTGATCAATGTTTAATTTTGACTTAAAAAATTGTCTAAAATACCATCAAATTGAAAAATAAGAGAACTTTAAAAATATTAAAAAACTTTATACTAAGATTTTTGACTTAAAAAATGTATAAAAACACCCTCAAATGTGGGTGTTTTGCATGTTTTTGTTTTTTTTTTATTTTTTGAAAGTTTTAATTTTTTTCTTGTACATAAAGATAATTTGGTTATTTTTAAGGTCTAAATGAACTATTAATTAAGATAAGATATAAATTTGTGTATTAAATATAATATAAAAATATACAATTAATGAAATAAAACACAAAAAATATAATTTTTGAATTAATTTAAAACAAATGTGATAATAATATGCTACGATTTGATCAGCATGAAGCGAACCCACAATACGAAGGCCTATTGTATGTTTTTAGCGATTCGAACCTAATAGTGCTCGATCTTGAGTAACTGTTTCTAGGATTCTCTCGACTGGAGGGTTCGATGTGTTTGATTTAGGATATGGATTGTTTGGTTACAAAAGTTTTTACGGCGGTGGCGTCATTCGATCCGTCTGCGAGTTGTTTTTGTTTTTTTGTTTTGGCAGTCCCCCTACTTGTTTCACCTTCATTGGAATTCAGATTGCGCTAAGGATCAAGTCATGGGCCCAGTAATGGATTCTTCCAAGGGGTCCAATTCATTGATGTCACCATGCGTCATGTCCAAAATGCTGTTGCAATCGATCAAAATTATTGTCCTAACAACATCAATTGCCCTAGTACATACCATTTAGCCATTTTTGCATTTTTTTTTCAGCAAAAAAATTGACTTTTTTCTTTTTTCATTTCTTTACTTTACCAACTTCTATGTTATAACAAACGAGGAAGTCAAAATGGAAAATAAAGAATAATTTGTCTATGTTTAGTAGAACAATTAAAACTTGTAATGTAATTATTTGGAGGATTTATTTATTTTACTTTAAAATTAAAATGATAATATTTTATATAGGTATCGGAAATCAAAATTAACGATGTCGTATACAGGGGTATTCAAGGAATATCTGCTACACAAGTTGCTATAAAATTTGACTGCAGTTCAGCAAATCCATGCACAGGAATAAAACTCGAAGATGCTAGCTAAGCTAAATTGTTTGGATCAAGTTGCAGTCTTCATGTACCAATGTGAATGGAGAAGCATTTGGAATTGTTCAATCAAAATAGTTGCTTGTGATCACAAGAAAATGTCTTTAACGTTTTCATATCATTCTTGAGTAGATAAATTCTTTCTAGCTAGTGCCTGGTGAAATTATCTACATATTACAATTCTTTTGTACCATTTTGCACAGTGAACTCATAACCAAATATTTGTCTTTAGGCAAAGTCTCATAGACCAACGTGCTTTTTTTTAGGCTGGTATAGATGAGCTTTGCTTTTCCACCGCTTCATGCTTTTAATTCCAAATGATTTTTTCTTCTTTTAGAAAATAATTCACATGCATCTTATATGATCCGGATGATTTGTAGCACTTAATTACCATACTTAGTTAAATTTAAGGAATTAATTACCCAACAAAAAATAATTTAAGGACCACATTATAAAAAACGGAAAGTTGAGAAACACAAATAATTGTAATATCAAAAAATTAAGAAATCAAGCCATAATATAGATTAGTAAAAAAAATAATAATAATAAAGAGACAAGTAGTAAAAAAGAAAAAAAAAAGATTCTTAAATTTTACATATCTATTGCATTATTAATGTTAATTTAGTTCAAAATTTTAATACTCAGGCCACATTAGAAAATATCCTGATTAGCAGCATCCTAAGAAAATATCCTGCAAAAGAAATCATAAAAAATATACGTTTTGAGAGCATCATTAAAGGTAAAAATATCGTATCTCAAGATGATCAGTAAGAAATGCACCAGATTAGTATAGGAGCAAGCAACTGAAGAAAGAAGAAGAAGAAGAAGAAGAAGAATAGAGACGCCCTGATAACAAAACTCAAAATCCAACAATTCTTTACTCGAATGAATCAAATTTCTCTTATTTCTGGTGGAGATGTATGCCGTGCCTGTCATGCTCGGTTGGAAAATGCGGCTGCCCATGAGGATACATCCTCGGTAATTATTCTAGTTGTACGTCTCCTTTTGAACTGGACGAAATTATTGATCAATAAAGCTACCAGTTCGACAGTGATCTATAATAAATATCTGTAGCGATAAATAAAGTGCTCTTACGAAATGGAAGAAAGCTGCCCATCATTGTGCAGCCCAAACAAGTTTCAAAAGTCAAACCGATGATCCGCATAATTACAAGAGAAGGTTATCCCATTAGTTAATGAACAAATGATTGTTGATTTCATTCATGCCTCACTAGCAAGTAGCAACCATTTTGTTCTCTCTGCTTAGAGTGCCCCAGCAATGAAGAAATCTTCAAAAACAAAGTTAACATATTACCCCATAGCCTGCGTAGGTTGCTTATTGGCATCGTAGACTCCAGCGACTCAGATTTGTGGTCAAACCCAAATGTGCAAACCATCCCACATCCAAGAAGCTGCTTGAAAGAGCTGAGTCAAGAATTTTCGGTGGTAGCAAAGACCCTCCTCCACTTCCTTGCGACGTTTATCCATTCTACAAGGTATTAACAAAATGAAGAACAATGAGATTATTCATATGGGGGTGAATTTCATAGGTTTTATGTGATCCCCTACCACCTGATTCTTCCACTTCAAATTTTCAAGTGTGTACCAAAAATCAGCTGTAGTTTACAG